>JAHWFP010221959.1:104355-122823 GCA_023313725.1 Lithobius niger | reverse complement strand
ATCTCGCGCAAATGGGATCGTGCGAGCGTTGAGCAGACGACACGCGAGAAGTACAGTAGGCAACGGTTTCCACGCATTTTCAAAAACACTAGCACTAGTGGCAATGTAAAACGAATGCAAGTACAAGAAAGGAAGCCTGAAGAAGATAGGAGAGACCGAACCACTCGGACTACTAGGCCTATCGAAAATTCGCAAAATACCGTACTTGAGAGTATTTTTGTTTTTGAATTTGAGCGTTACATTTGTGATCGATCCAATCAGCTTATGAATTTATTCCTGGTTTAGCAAACACGAGTATGGTATAATGTTAGCGTCAATATTATGCATAGCTTCCTGCCCATCTAAAGATGGGTGAATTTATTTTATAACGACTAGAATAAATTATGTGACTCTTTTATTGTGGGTCTTGACTTACTATCACCCCCCCCCCCCACCCCCCCAAAAAAACACAGGTTTTCTTCCTGCTACGTAGTTTCTTTTCTTGATTACTATGACGCACCTTTGCTACGATGTATTTCAACCCCGATTACGGTTCCATCCTTCCCTTCTCTCCCCCAAATGAAGCACACTTTGCCCTCTCAACCCCTTCCCCTGTATCTACGACACGCTTTCATCTCCATCCATTCCCCCCTCCGATCTACGACGTACTTCGCATCCAAACCTCCCACAACGTGAAGCTGTACTACACATCACTACATATCTCCCAACTTTTCGCAAGGCATCTGGGGAGTGTCATGCAAATGCAAGCAAACAAGTCACCTGGCTTATTCTTTATGTCTATTCATTACGTCAATCCTGTTTACGGGAACTAGTGCTGGGCTGTTTTTTTTTACTGTGGTATCCGAATTTTCTGGAATAACGAAACCCTAATTGGTATATACATATATCATATGGAAAAATCGATTCTGTGCTTCGTTTTTGGAAGTGTTTGTTGGAGTCTGTCATTTCTGAACAGAAGCAGAGTGGGAAGTTCGTACTAGGCAAGGAAAACTTTTTGGGGCAATCGACAGTTCTAACACACTGACTAGGCGTAAGCATTTACGGTTGCTTACCTCGTTGTTGGCTGCGGTCGGCCGACGGACTCTGCTTGACCTTGGGACGTTGCGGCGTTAGGCCTAACACGCGGTGTTGGTCTTTTGAATCTGCCGCTGTCGCTGTTCTTGCTCTCCAGCCGAATTATCACGTTCGGGAAAGCCCCTTATGCATAAGGGCCTTTCTTCTTTAGCTCTTTCACTTGTGACGAAGGTTGTCTTCAGCGATCGTCATGTTGAGTGCTCCCAAAAGTCAACACATGTCCTTCGTCGTCTGCTGTCAGTCAGCAACAGGAATGTCCGTTGGCCAAAACGGAAGTGCACCACGTAAACCTGGTGGCTTACTTCCAACAGTGTTTATCCCCAAGCAATGATTTTTCGTCGCAACCCGACTCTGCACTCCCCTTTAACTTGAAAAAACGCTTCCATTTTAAAGTTGGTTTACAGCGGCTTCACTATTGTGAGCTCTGATTGGTTTGTTCGTTGTTCGTAACCTCTAACGTGTTGGGGACCGTTATCATGTGACGTTATTCATAGTGAGTCAAGATAATCTCCACTGGAGTCAGCGAGTACACGCCGCTTGCGACCAGCTGGCAATGAACCCATGATGGCAGCCTACGATGGATAGGATGACGAGAGCGCTATCGATGTTCGTCACAATTGAGAAACTAAAACTGGTTTAACTACTTGGACGATAATGAAAGCACAAACAAATTTTCGAAAGTCGTAAAGGATGCTTACGTAAGAATAACCGTAACGTACTAAAGTTGCTGCAAAGGGAACATCTTAGCTAGGGTTTCTGTAGTCAAACTTGGCGTTTTATTTTTTTGTTAGGCTATGTTGTGAAAGCGTAATACGAAGGTTCCAGCTATTCTATTTTACAATTATGTCCTCAATTTTTTATGCTGATACAACCTGTTAATGGCAGCCATGTTTTGGCCATGGGTAGCTAAAATAGCGTTGGACTTACAAGGGTTAAACAATGTACTGAAAACAGGCAAATTAATTTTTTAAGTGGCCTAACCTACTAAATTTCCAGGTCAATTTGCCATATCAGTCTTAACTGCATCGTCAATTGAGGCAGATCGGTTTGAAATAATAAATGGTAACACAGATTAAAGTACCGCAAAGTAATCAACGCAACATGCTAAGTTGACTCGAGACAAAGATTGTCTGAAATGAAGTACTATCACATAAAATAAAATGTTGATACCGCAATACCGATATCGTACCAAAAATTTCCAATATCACCCAGCACTAACGTAAACACAGTTTGAAGTTAATCGCACTCCCTACTCTTGCTTTGCTAAATAGCTAGATGGTAAAAAATGCACAGCTTTTCATATGATGTGCGCATCACATAACGACACTGAGAAGTTGGGAACAACCTGGGAATAAAGTAACTGGGGAGAAGAGTAACTTCTGATCCACACTGCCCTGCACAAAATACGTAAAGTAGTAGTATAGCGGTACATAGATTTGTATTTCTTCATTTTACGTAAGACAAAAATAAGTACCTTGTTATTCGACGTGTGCGTAATATGGCGTGTAGAAAGTAAAGGTGCACGCTGCTACACCATGTCAATGGCCAAATATGAAACGCCTCGTGTGCCGTCACTGATCACTTTCTTTCCACGGCGAATAATTCTCCCGTTGTGTTTAACAGTTGCAGTACAAAGTGACGCAGAATTTTAAATGTAAATATTAATTGGCCAACAAATAACCAAGGAAGTGTCAGTTACATTTCTTTTTAATAACAATATATAAAAATTCTTAAACATCGTGATATGTAGCCTACTGATGCAAAATAGTAAATTTTTCAATAAATAAGAGAAATATTCCAGTTTATAGATTATAGTTGCCTGCTTTACGGAAATGTCGCTGGTGTCTAAACTTGTCGATTAATGAAAAAAAACTATAGCATATTCCCCGAAGTTGGTACTTCCATTTTTGCAGTGAGGAGAGCAAATAAAAACAGCTTGGCAAACAATATTTTTCGCTCCATAAAGCTTCTTAGTCAACTTTCTTTTTGCCAAGTGGTTTTGTTATTTTTGGAGTGTTTGTAAGCGGAATAACGATAATAATACAAGAAATTAAAATAATATAAGAAGTATACTAATAAAATTGGGAGTTGGGTGTCTCAGTATATCGAAGCGATTAGCAATTCGGCTAGTTTACTATTTTAAGAGATTTAAATTTAGATCTACCTTAGTTCTTTATATTCTTTCTAGTGTCTTGTTAAATTGTACTATGAGCAGTAAGGCTGTACCAATCAGCATTTTTTCTGCCGAACAGATTCCGATCCAATCAGCTACAAATTGATTGGTGTACCGATCCGATTTAACCAAACCGATCGCTACAGATTTTTAACAATTTTTTTTCTGGCTTACACAAACTTGTAGGCTAACAAATTTGTAGGCTAATTGGAATACATTTTTTTTTACCCAAATAAAAGTAAAAATTTGTCCGTTATTAACCTTTGCCTACAAAATGTAAGACATGTAAGCCTAGCCTAAATTAAAACAAAAGGTATGACTTCTGTTGTTGTGCTTTAAATCTTATTGGACATTCCAGCAATAAAACCCTTTGCTTGACATTGAAAGAGCAGAGTAACAATGAATGAAAGGGAGGTCAACAAGTACGTTGCTGTCCTAGCAACTTAATGTTGTGGTCGTCCTACTCCGATTATTTAATTAATTGTATTGTCATTCATTCATTCATGCATTATTCCATTTTTTTCAGGGTTGTGTTGAAGAACTCAGGAGTTTTATTGATCAACGGTGTACTCATGACAGACACGGGTAAATATCGCTGCTTAGCGACAAGCGCCGGGAATCATCGACGCAGTTTAGATGCTTCTCTCGAAGTCGAAGAAGGTGAGCTGTTGTTAATATTTTTTAATGCTTTAAATGTTTGTTCTTTCTCAAGCCCTACTCGTACAATTCTTTTGCAAAGAAGTAAACGAAAACAAGTAAATAAAACATGGCAGAAATAGCTTTTCTACTGGAGACGACGCACAATATGCAAAATTCCAAAAACAAATCCAAGCATTTCTACTTCTAAACAAAGGTTGGATACTCCGTAATGATCGTTCTTATGAAGAACTTGGTTTTTTTTTTAACTGTTCCAAATTCGTGGATAATCATATTTTAACAGCATTGTACTATAGAACATTTTCTCCTAGCATTTTAGCAAATTTAAAGTTTTCGGTAGAAATTTGGATGTGTTGTGCTGCTGATGGTTGTTACGGAAATTGTGAATGTCTAGACAAATTAATTTTTATAAAGATTGAACGACTTCGTGATATTCAGTATTGGTACAGTGTTAAAGAAAAACACCAAAATGAAAAATAACCTCATAAACAAGCAGTTAAAAAAATAAATTGTGGCCACTCATAATGGAGTGATTTGTTTTTTACTAAAAGTGAAAGAAAAAATGTTTTCCTACGAATTAGGTGCGTTGTGAACTTAGAATTTGCAAAACCTTAATATCGCAGCAAACTTAGTAAATTGTTATAAATTCATATTAGGGGTGTGAGAGTTGAATAATTTAAATTTGACTCCAGCTGAGTGGAGTTTGCACCAGAAGAGTCGAATATCGAGCTGAGTTTCAGTATTTGATGAAAACATTGTTGGTTTGCAATTTAAAAAAATTTGTTAGGATCAGGGCTCGAAATAGCTCATGGCACCTGTGGCAATTACCACGAGCTTACTTGCAATTGCCAGAAGGGTCAGCATTGCTCGTGGCACTGTTTGCCTCGAGGTTGTAATTAAGTAGCATGCAAAAATGCACAACTTTCCGTTATTTTTTTTGCAATATAGTTCAAAACTCTTTAATAAAGAATGGCATTGTTTGTTCTTCCTTTTGCTTTGCATGTCAACTCTTAAGATGCTCAATGGATTTAAAATGTAGCTGGCAAAAAAAAACCTTTGCTACATCAGCAGTAGAAAGAATGTTCAGCGTCATGAAGCGGGTGAACAGAGAGCTTTTCTGAACACCGATAGTCTGTGTGCATTAATGAGAATTAATCAGGACACCCTTTGCTTTCCGATTTTACCTGATCAAACAGTCGAAAAATGGTTCAATGCTTGTAAACATAGGCTCTGCTTTTAATGCTGAAAAAGAAGTTCTGAAAATAAAAGTAAACCTGGTGTCATGTAAAACGGACAAACGGACATTTCTTTTTTTAGTTTTAGATTACCAGTAGCTGCGGATTAAAAATCATAGAAATGCGCTCGGGTGAAGGTTTACACCACTGCCACGATTGATGAAGATTGCTCATGGCAAATTTTGCAACGAGCATGAAATCCTTATTTTGAGGCCTGGTTAGGATAATAAATAAGATGTTGCTCAAGCGACTGTAGCAATGTACAAATGGTTTTACAGTTTACGGAAAGAAAAAAAATTGTTAGGTTTACTTTGAAAGTCTGTATCATTAGTTGCAAAACTATGATCACCATTCAAACTCATATTTCAGAAATCAGATAAAGCCTACAGTATTACCTCAGTACCATACACAGATACTTGCAAACGTCTATATCCTGCTAATTTTTGACGGATAAAATAAATTAAACATCTGTCTTCATCAGGCACATCATTGTGTAGTCCTTTATCTAATTACATTATTGTTGTTGTGGATTTCGAAAACGGCTGCAACAAAACAAAACATTCGGTGAATTAGGGATGAACAAAAACTCTACTAGTATCGAATTCAAAGAGGACGGGCTTTAGTGCAGGAGGCTACGCAGGGCGCCCTTTTTGAAAAACACAAACAGCAAGAATGTAATTTGAGAAAGGATTATACATTGATGTGCAAGATTAAAATAGGTGTTAAATTTATCCTTCGAAAATTAGCAAGATATAGACATTTGCAAATATCTGTGTCAGTTTTAAGGATATGACTCGAAAACTGTTTGAACTTCTGGCTTTAAATTTATACCGGCGGAAATGTCTCTTCGAGACGATGAATTTGGTATATTGGAATGTCAAAATAAGTAAAAACTTTGTGAAGTTATCGCAATTTAATCGAGCTAAGTGCCGAGTTCTAGTACAAGTTCGATATTTGGCTCGGCTCGGCTCGAATTTTTCGTGTATCCGCATCCATAATTAATACAAAAAAAAAATTCCAAGAATCTTAATATTAGCATTATCTCCTGGCCAAGACACAAGCATGGACTTACTACATGTCATTACTCCACATGGGACAACTCTTTGGTAATTCATACTGCTTAAAGATTTAAGTATTGCATAAGTTAGCATTTTGAACTTGCTCATTGGACATTCTGTTGCTTGCTACCGTAGATTTTTCCAAAAAAAATTGAGTTATTATAATTCTAACTTATCCTTACATTAATTGGTTGAAAAAGCAACGAAAATGAAACGTCAACTGTACAGACCATGATTTATACACGCCAATTCGACACTGCGCCGTTTTGTTAACTACATATTTACGCAACTAGTATTGCTAACCGCCAGTATTTAGCGACCCGCAAATTAATACCAAGCTGATCAACTCTTGCGTTACCAAAGCTGTACCGTAAATCGTGTATTAAACCATGGGCTTGTAAAATTAATTTTTCTAAAATTGGGGGTGGGCTTCAAAAACAAGTATTATCTATTTTCTAAACTAACTTCTGTCCAGGAAGGGAGTTTTCTATCACAGAAAACTCTTGTGATAATACATTCATTCACGTACATGATCTGGATTCAATCTAGCATTAACACAATGTCTTTGTTCTCATTTAGTCACAAATTTAAGTTATTGTGTGGTCTCTCCTTTAAAATTCAATGTAATTCGCAGCTAAAACTAATTTCTAGCCGTTCAACGTTTGGTAACATGAGCGGATCAAGATCGTGAACAAGATTAGGCCTATGGTGTTATTCTCATTTTTTCTCAAATTTAGTTTATTAGATTGCCCTCCTTCTAATATCTAACATAATTCAAATTTAAAATTAGTTTTTAACCATCACCAACCTTCAAAACAAACATGCGATTCATGATGGGGAACGTCAAGCAGATTGACGTCATAATGGACGTGGTGGACTGGACGAGTTGGACGCTGTACGAATGGATCCGTGAGCGTTGTTTCTCGCGGCCACTACAGAAGCTCCATGTGTCCAGTTTCCGTCGGAACTTCCAGCGTGGATTACTCGCTCCAGGAAGCGCAGAAAACAATGTGAAAAATCCGTCTACACATATGCTCGTTAGTAGTGAATCAGGTTGTCCGTTTTGAAGGTTGGTGATGGTTAGAAATAGTTTTAACTTTGAATTATGTTAGTTATTGGAAGGTGGACGATCGAATAGACTAAATTTTTGAATAAATGAGAACAAAGGCATTGTGTTTTCGCTAGACTGAAGCCATATCGCACACGTCAATGATCGATTACTAGGCCTAATATTGCCGACTTTTCTGTGATTACAAACGCTCACATGAATCGTGTTAGATTAAAAGTTGATTTTGTTAAATGTATGAAGCTTTAGGTAATTTTGCCACAGAAAAACCAAGATTTACGGCAATGAAACGTTGATTTTGTTAAAATGTAAAAAGATTTATTAATTTTGCCACAGAAAAAATCGATGATTTTTAAGGGGTGGACGTCAACAACAGTATATCATGATTTTTGACCTTCAAATGATCAGTACGAGTGAGACTGACGCTGTTGAAGGTGTATCTGTTCATCGTTTTGATGCCTCTGGCCGGCCATTAGAAATCTGGTTTGCTGACTAGCATTTGCTCGGTAACAAGTTTACTCATTACGACTGGCTAAAGATTTTACTGTTTAGGTTTTGCTTGACAGATACCTATTTAGCCTAGCTCTACTTTTTAATGTATAAATTACGTCAATGTAAATGCTAAAAATGTTATGTCGCGAGAATGATGCCAACTTCCTAAGAGGCGTCTGTTAAAAGTACGATCTTACATTTACCTTTTTTTTTCATTTTCAGCCGACACAATTTATCGCCCACCTCAAATCCTTACTCCCCACCATATGGTTAAAGTCCGGATTGGTGAAAAAGCCATTTTAGAATGTGCAGCTTCAGGATACCCAAAACCGCAGATATCCTGGTCAAAAATGGGTGAGTTCTGTTATCTGCATTCTTTAGCAAGACATATGCATAGTGTGCAGGGTCGAGTAAGTGTAGTTGCTTGCTGTTTGGTGGACCCACACAAAAGTAGACCCACTTTCTTTTTCTTTTTCTTTTTCTCCACCCTCTTTGCGCGACTTCTACCCAATCTGAACCTAAATTTGGGCCAGTGATCGAACACTTAATATTAAAGGTACATGCACCCACGTTGGCTTTCCTGTATGACTCAGTTTTGCGATATTAGTTAAAGCTTATGCAAATGTTGCCAACACATTCATTTTCTTGTTTTTCCTTTCATGCAAGATGATTTTACTACATTACCTCTAACCTGTGTAAATGTTACAAATGCTAGTCTCAACAGGTCGCACAACATGCAGGAAGTATTTATGTCCCATAAAGAGGTCAGTTATTACTTTTGTCATGCTGAAGCTGGAGCCAATTCCAATTCCATATGTGTGTTGTCTGACAAGATTCAATGTCAAGATCACTCTCAATCCTGTTCAGATAATGTATAGACCGTAGTTGTGAATACTGCGACCCCTTGTGTTTAACATGTTGAATGCCCAAGTTGGATTGCTGATTTTTACCCCCTGGACTAATCTGTAGTATGATGATTGTTGTACAATTAAACCCCATTATAATTTTATCTCTTACAACAATAAACCTGTTATAACGATGATGATTTGAGCTGCTTGTGTTTAACATATTGAGTGCCCAAGTTGGATTGTTGATTGTACCTCCTGGCCTAACCTGTGATATGATGATTATTGTTCCTATTTGGGTTCTTACAACCAAGGTGCCCTCTGGGGGCATTATTCCGTAAAGAATGAGGACGAGTTAAAGAAAGAAAGAGTTAGCTCGTCATGCGAGCTGGAGCTTATTAGTACTGCTAGTAACCGCTGGAGCTTTACGGCATTTGGTGCGTAAATCTCATCCATCATTATATGGCACGTGCTGGCATCTTGTGAATGTATTCAGCACTACAAAAAACTTTTTCCACTTCGGATAAAAAGCATTCTGAATGCCCCAACACTTTTAGATTAGCTGTAGCTATGTCCCACAATTAGAGAAGATGCATTGACTAGGCCAGTGCATATGATGAGTTAACAGAATAGCTGTACTGTATGACGAGTTAACTCGTCAAGGGCACTCAACGTGTTTTCAAGTAAAAATGTTTGCGCGTTATAATAATAAATTTGATTTAATCACTACAAAGTGGTAAGGATTTGGAAGGGGCACAAGCCCAGTAACGCCAATCTTGATAAAATTGCGGGTTTAGGATTTGAAAGCCTGAGCAAGTGTAATGAGATTACATCTATTGTGTGGAGACGTATTCAGATCTATTTAGAAAGCAGCTAAGTAATGCTGAATTTGGGCTTCATCGGAAGAGGGCGGCATTGTTATTGAAATGGCTTCTTCTAAAGGGGAATTCCATCCTGGTATCACCCGTACCGCAAAGAAGCTGCTTCGCCTACACTCAGTTCTTGCAAACGGGACTGACAATTTCATGGAATGTTCTTGGGTAGAGTGTAGGGTACAATGATCAAATATGGGAAGATCAACTTTTTCGAAATCATGTAGCATCTGAAAAGTAAGGATTAAATCTGATTTCAATCTGTGCAATTCAAGCACAGACCCAATGTAGTCTTTGCTGGTATTTGAGGATCGATAACACGACAAAGCATCAAATCAACGAAGTTTGTTAGGAGGCTATTTGTTAATTTGGTTTTTAGTTGATGCGTTGGGGTGTTCTTGCTACGAACAACTATGTATTTAGTCGCTTGCTTGAGATTTTGTAGTTTTAACTTGGAGACTGCCTACATGATACGTGACATATTTTTTTAAGTGTATTTTGTCTTTTCCAGATTGGTCTGATCCTACGAAGATTATAAAAGTTGGTAAAGGAAACCTGGTTGGCCAGGAAAATCTTGTGTTTACCAAAGTTTTGTCGAATGACAGTGGCCTCTACACCTGTAATGCGACTAACGTTGACCCAGAAACCAAAAAAGCTCGATCAATCACGCAGACAGTTGATTTGCAAGTTCTTTGTAAGTCTTCGTTCTCGCTGTTTATGACCTCATGCATTTATTAGTTAAACTTTCTAACAGGATTGTTTGATGTTTAAAATAGCTTAATGTTAAAAAAAATTTATTGAATTCAATTTAATCAAATGTAAAACATACTAAAAAAAATCTGGTTAGCAAAGTGATGCCAATGTACTATTTTGAAGTAGCCAGCAGAGCTGTAAATTCCGGTTTATTTATGTTATACAACAAAAATTTGGCCATGTATGCTTGGTTTTGTTCACAATCAGTTGTAACCTACACAAAATTTGTAAGAAATTTAGTTTTAATATGTTAGATTTAAAATTAGATAACGTAGAAAAAATCAGGTTGGTTAGTACATTAGAAAACTAAATGGATTACTCCTTCAATAAAAAATATGAAATATAACAAAGAAAAAGATGGTTAAATATAAATCAGGACAGCTAACCGCTATCAGAGGGATATGATACACTTTACCACACAAGTAGAACCAACAGTAAAAGTTCTTCTTAAATTCTCGGTGATTGACGACCACCATCTTCAGAAACGAATCACCACACTCACAAGCTTACATCAAGATAATGAAATATAGTCCAATTGCATATCAAAATTCGCGCACTTGAGCTAGTTCGTGGTGAACACTGATCTATGTAACAAACTTGCGTTGCAACTGGCTTCCCCACTGTATACTGAGCCCATAGTCAGTTGTGGCCTAACCAGCTGGTCAATCTTGCTGTACGTTGGTCGTGTTAAGTTCATGAGGAAACGCTTTGTTGTTGGAAATGGCGAGTGGCAATTGACTCTAAAGCACGAAGATGGGGATCATGCAGAGAGTTAAAGTTAAAAGGTTAACTATAACTGCATGATCCCCATCTTTGTGCATTACAATCAATTGCCATTCACCATTTCCAACAACAAAGTGTTCCCTCATGAACTTAATTGGACCAATGTTTGATTTCATGAAACATAAAATCACAAAGATTGTTTAAAAATAAAGCACATATTTATATTTATTATTTTTTTGGCATATTTAATGGAATTATTGATTTTGCCTACGACAGAGCGTTATAACTGCACGACTAAGCACAGGGTCTCGAGTGTTAAGGTACAGCTATTATTAATTTATTCAGGGTTCGTACAGATACCTTGAAAAGGCTTGAATTTGAAAAATCGGTTCTCAAGGCCTTGAAAAGTCTCTGAATTGTCATGATTTTCAGAAACGTCTTTGATAGTGCTTGAAATTCCCCATCTTAATTCTATGTTCGATTACTGAAAGATTCTCTTGGAAGCAGTTTCGTAAAACGTTAATTAAAGTTCATGTTTATATCCGCGTTGAAGTCGCATGCTTGCTATCAATTTTTTGTTGTGGCGCATTTATCGTATAAAATCACACAATATAAATTGCAATTGTAATAGGTAGTGGTAGAAGTTGTCCTGGAATTCCTGATTTTTGAAAATTTGTCCTGAAATGTTCTTATTGTTCACTTAATGTCATAAATTTCCTGAAATTTATCGAAATTCTCAAAATAATCGCACTTTAATACAAAGGAATTATTATACAAGCTTTCATTTTTGTACCATCATAACAAATACGGCAATATACGATACAGCGCTTGAACTGCATCGTTCACGAAATTGAGGAGAATGATTCTGCATGAGTGTTCGCAGTTGCTACTCAGCCACCTCTACTTGCTATCATGGATTTATACATATCACACTACTTGTCACAGCCGCCTGTCGTAGTCGCCTGTCACACGGGTGTAGCTGCCACTAACGTTAAACGTATGTGTTTTGAATGGTGGATCCCGCTGTATCGTGCAGTATGTGACGAAAATCTTGAATAATGCTACATTTTAAAGTTGCCCAAATAATGATTAATACTGGAACTGAAAACTTGTGAAATTCGTAGCAAATTGGAAAATGTAAAAAATGTATTTCACTCAGATTGCGTGCAAAAGAATCTGGGACCCTTCAGCTAAGAAAAAGAAAAAAAACTGCCTAAATAAAAATGGCGTTGTAAAAGAAACATTTTATGTTAATTTGATAACCTGCCTAATTGATACTCAAGACTGAAATCTAATTTACAATTTTTTGAAAATTCAAATAAATGTCCTGAAAGTGTCCTGAAATTTTATTCTACCACTAAATAGGACCTTGGAAAATGCTTGAAATTTGTCCGTGTTGATCCTTGAAAGGCCTTGAATTAGTTTTTGCGCTTGTTGTATGAACCCTGTTTATTACCATGATATTTTTCCAACCTTCCTTAATAATTTTTATTTCCAATTGCAGTGCCACCGGATTTCTTGAAGCGTCCCCACAGTCTTACGGGTTCACCAGCTAAAACAGTGCGGATGGAGTGTGATGTCACTGGATATCCTACACCAACTGTTTACTGGCTTAAAAACGGATCACCGCTACGTGCAAATGGACGCATTAAGCTGAAGAACAACTCGAACTACGAGTTGGTCATATTGCAAACAGTTACCGGTGATGCTGGAATTTACCAGTGTGTGGCAGAAAACGAGGCAGGCCATGGTACTGCGGATGCGCGTCTCCAGATTAATACCTCTAGTGATCAACCCGATCCTCCAACGGGATTACGTGCCGAAACTTTATCTAGTACATCCATACGTTTGTCGTGGAATGTCTCAACAGTGCGCAATGGATTACCTATTCAGGCCTACACCGTGCATTATGCACCAGCCAATCGTAAGTATGCCTTACAGCAGTCTTGACTAAGTTTAAAAAAAAAAAAAGGTGCAAATAGGGAGCACTTCTGGATCCAAAATCCAATTCTGATTTAGAAAAGTGTCCTGCACTATCATGGTAACACGTCTTTTTTTGTTGGTTTTACCATTTTTGTGGATTGCAAAAAGCTGTTGTTCGTTCAATGCTTGGCTCTATTGTTTTCGAAAGTTGATTAATAGTCATTTGTAGCAGGGTGCTTGTCGTAAAACACAAAAATACATGTCTTAAAAGCGTAAGTAAATCAGAGTGTATGTAAAGTGTATGAAATTCGAAGTTGTTTTTGTAATTGTGTAGATGGCATTCTTTGTTGCTTGACGCTGCAATGCGGTTTTACTTTGGGTTATTGCCTACAAAATAACTAAAAAAATGTGATGGTTGATTTCGTAGATTTAAAAAGTAAAGCTGAAAAATGTGTATTTATCTTCTGTACATTATTGAATTAGTCGGAATATTTCTTTAGATAGGCTAGTTACAAAAAAATAAACAAAACCAGAACTGACGCAGCACTAGTTACTTTTAACTTCATGCGGTACTCTGTGGTTCAGTTTGAATCACTTCAGGTAGTAGACAAAGGCATGAGGAAAACATAAGGAAACAACTCGCGGGTGACAAGTTAGGTTACAAAGCAGATCAGTTTGGCAATGCGTTGCCGTCGTGCTGTCTCTATATAAAGTTTGGCACTTGCAGTCACGGTAACAACAATTTTTGTATTTAACACAGTAAATTTCCATTTCTGCTCTTATCACATTTCATTAATTCCAGCAAATCTTGGATCGCGTTTAGCAAATCTCACATTTAGAAAAGTAATACGACAGACCATGGGTGGTATTGGATTCACCATTTGCAGCATACAGTTTGTTGTTCTCTCGTGGGTATGTTCAGTCTAATAAAGGTTCTGCGATCACATTTTCGTGCACACTTCACACTGTTTCGCTCTTGCGTGTCTGTGCTACATGAAAAGCCATAACCCATGAGCGGAAGGCATGTATCCAGTCAGAGGGTGCACTCCAACAATTGTTGATTTATATTTTAAACATTTCAACTGGGCTCCCATAGGCCACATTTCAGAACTAAGTGGGTCTGGATGCTTACTGAACCCAAATGACGCCTGTCTTACTTATGGCTAACAACACTGATTTTCGTTCGTAATAGCTCAATCAGCGCCTCCCCCTTCAGTTGCGCCTCCCTCCCTTTTTCATTCTTGTACATTTTCAAGATGCGTTATAAAAACACGACGAAATTTGCTAAAGTTCACAACACGGACTCACTCTTAGTCCAAATTTTTGATACCACCCAGAAATCTTCGTCAGATCTCAACGATTTTGCTGCTTTCTACTTCAACTACGTCGTTGTTTACTTCGTCGTCTGCTTTGCACACTTTTGAATTTGGAATGAATTCGAATGCAAAAGTGTGCAAAGCAGACGACGAAGTAAACAACGTAGTAAACAACGATGTAGTTGAAGTAGAAAGCAGCAAAATCCTCGAGACCTGATGAAGATATCTGGGGGGTATCGAAAATTTGGGCTAAGAGTGAGTCCGTGTTGTGAATTTTAGCGAATTTCGTAGTGTTTTTATAAAGGATCGATATTTTCGCATGAATTGCAGCGATGATTTTCAAGATGCTATTGAAGAAAGGGAATTACTAATTTAGCTTGCCAAACAAAACCTTTGTAGCTGATTTCTTTATCATTCAAAATAGGTGTATTTCGTTGGGGTGGAAACATGATAACAATTCTCACCCAACTGTTAAAATGTAGCATAGGCCTATCACAATATTTCATCCAGTTTGTACGTACATCCTCAGGAGGCTGAATTAAAAAATGATGAAATAATGAAGGCTGTTGGTGAATTCACCTTTAGATTTCATCCTTTCATTATTTTATAACTCCACCTCCTGAGGAAGTACAGAGTATCGGGATGAAATATTGAGGTATGCTACAGTAGACTCTCTTTATAACGGATCACCTAGTCCGCCAAAAAATGGTTCTTTATAATAAAGTAATAAGTTTAATTCGCACAAAAGGGGCGAAAGGGAAGTGCAAAGGTTTGTGGCCGAACCACTGACTGCCGACCTAGGAAAGAGAAAAGGTTTAAGAATTTCGGACAGTATATTCCGGCTGATGGAGAAAGGGAAGAAGAAGAACAGATTAGGCCCCTTCAGAAGATGGCAAGCGATGGAGCTAAAATTAACGCGTCACCGAGGAAGTTCTAGATTGGTAGGACTCTAAGGGCAAAGAAAGATCTCCAAGAATTGAGATGAGACCCAGGAAGGATAAGTCTCACACAATTGCCTCGCGTCCTTAGATTTAGCCTAACCAGATTTTGAATAGAGGGCTCTCAAAGCGGAGCAAAGAATCTTGAAAGTAAGGATAAAATCCACCCTTAATCTCCTGCATTCGAGAATTTCCAATTTTAGAAGGTGAATTTTTGAAGGTGTAGGGCAGAGAATACCATACTGGCCCGATTGTAAGGCGGCTCGAATATAAGGCGAATTACCATTTTGGGCTCATAAATTCAACGAAAATAAATGGGCACGATTATAAGGCGAACAACTTCACCCAAGATTCTGCCAGTCCCCTCTGTTAGCAAATAGCAATATAGTTGATACCATACCATAGCATAGTTCAGCCAATTCAGAATCGTATCTTTTGTCATAGCAATTTTTAAGGTCTCATTCTAGTTTTTGCTGAAAAATTTAAAAACTATTTGATATACTGACTTCTCAGTGGCACCGATGGATAGCTCTCGAAAAAGCAATTTCGAATGGTGTATTTAAACTTCAAAATTGCTCAAAATTTGGCCGCGTTATGGATTTGGACATGAATATGAGAAGAAGATGCAGTTTTAACGGAACAAACTCGAAAAAAAAACTAGCGTCTTACATTCGGGCCAGTTTGGTACATGCCAGACAACGATTTGGTGCGCCTCCGCTGAACGGACTCGATCCGATCAATATCTTTAAACAAGTTAGGTCTGGGAAGCATATTCGAGCAGTGGTAGGACAAAGCCCTTATATGCCACAGGCCCTCATTAAGGTTTCTAGAGTCAAAACAACGACATACAATCGCTGCTCAACGACTGGCCGCAACAGCAACAGTGATACAGTGAGTAGTAAATTTTAAACAGGTCTTTGTACAGAAGATTCCTTTACAGTTAACTGTGACTGAATTGATTACAAAGTCCCTTAGACAGAGTGTAATAATCTGACAAATAAAATTAAACTATATCTGCTTTTTGATTATACTGTCAGAATAGTGTGCATAAACTGTAGTTTTACATACCTACGTTTACAAGGCCACACGAAAGTGCATTTTAACGATGCGCTAAGGAAGGCGCTTCATACCAGTATGCTCAGAAAACCTTTCCTACCTGCCCTCCCTTTCGCGAATAGTGAGTAGATCCCACACTGTTGTAGGCCCTGCAAGTAGTAAACTAGGTCGGCTTAAACAAAATAACCAAATGTATGCAAGACTTCGTGGTCTTTCTAGTCATGTACGCTTATTTTTAGTTTATTTACCTAAAATTCAAGTTGCAGCACAAAATATGTGGCCACTGTAACTGTGTCCACCATCTTTACCAGGCATTCTCCAACATCTCAATGGGATTGTCAGTGTTTACGTGAATAAAGACGATGCGCTTCGATTTGTGTAGCGCCAGATGGAGAAAGTGCCACGAATAGGTGTTTACAAGACCCACGTAAGTGACACGGACGCGATGTGCATCCCTCTTAGCGGTCATGTAAACGTGGTGATTGTTCAGTGAAAAGTTTCAATTTTGTGTTGTGGTCCAGGGTTGCCTTTTTCGTCGTCTGATAGATTTTTTATTCAACATAATGTTTTGCCAATTAGTTCGTTATAAGAATGGTGTTTAGTATGTGAAAGACCTTTACAGCACTAAAAAAAGGTTTTTATATGGAACTATTCCGTATTGCACAAATTCTTTATATAAAGGTGTTTTCACTATTTGAACAGGATGTGGTCTATTAAATTCTTAAAAAGTGTTATAATACAGGGAAAACTTGCTTATTCGGCGTTTCATTATATCAAGAGTCTACAGTACTACATTTTTGACGGTTGGATGAGAATTGTTGCTTTCATTTTTATCCTTAACTATTACAGGTCACTTGCTAGCGTAGAGAATTTAACAGATTGATGCAAAAGTGAAAATATCCTACATTGAAACATAGTCACTAATGGGAAGGTAAAAAAAACACCGTAACAGAATAGATGGGGAAAAATTGTAATTGGGCGTCATCTTAATGCACTACCTGATAGACACTCGATGTTATTCAGTAGGCTTTGAAACTTCTTTATCGGAAAGTTTTTCATATTAAACATGGATTTTATCACATATTAATAATTCTTGAAATCCTTATGTTTGGTAGGTATCTATTTCGATGCAAAAACTGAAACTGGTTTCTCCTCGGTTACTGAACTGATGCAACAATAGTATTTAGTGTGGATCCAAATAGGAGTGGCATGATAATCGATAATTTGATAATATTGCGATAAAATTTTTCGTCTATTGACGTATCGCACTTTTTCTGATTTATCGAATTATCGTTCAAACCCCAAAGCTTAAATTGGCGTATCTCGGAAACCGTAATAGCTAGAAACAAGGAAACAAGTGGTTAGTGGTATATCTCCAACCAAGTGTGCAGTACTGTTGCTAGCCACTTTAGGTGATTGGAGAGTTAGTTTCATGCAAACAATATTTAAGCAT
This sequence comes from Lithobius niger, assembly GCA_023313725.1. Taxonomy (NCBI): domain Eukaryota; kingdom Metazoa; phylum Arthropoda; class Chilopoda; order Lithobiomorpha; family Lithobiidae; genus Lithobius; species Lithobius niger. Next base: position 105,189 of record JAHWFP010221959.1, on the reverse strand, counting down.
TAAGTAGCAGCACAACTGCTAAATTGTTTCTACATGATGAGGAAGTAATGAACAATGGCAAGTGCATTTTCATGTCTACTGGCCAAATGGCGAGTGCCACACAATTCACATTCGTGAAGGGTAAACTGTCAGCTTCAGCCAAAGTTTTTTTTAAATAGCAAAATTAAAATGGTTATTCCAGACAACTTTTATTTTATCGAGATATTATCGATTATCACGATAATTTAAAAAATGTTATCGGGACAAACAACTTTTGTATCGTGCCATCCGTAGATTCAAAATCCCACCACTCAACGAGGGCCTCTCGAATCATATGATATTGAAGTGGAAGTTGTTCTCAAGTTTACATTAGCCTAGCTCCAAGCAAAGGTTTAGGCCTACGCGATAAATAGTCATTGATGGCAGAGTTGTTCTTTTAGCGACACCATCCAATGTCCATTATCACAGCGGCAGCGCATTGCTTACAGTTAATAGACACATGTCTATTAGTGAGGCCGCCATTTTATCATCAACAATCGGATATCTACAGTAGGACGAGCTACTGTTACTAGGCGGCGGTTAGTAAACGACTACTCACTTCCCCGTACCACCGAACTAGCAAAAGGGATGCTGCAAAGGTTTACTACTTTGAAGCACCAAATTCATTCTAAAAATTTTTCTAGAAAACATTATTTCAAAAGAAAATCCGACAGTTTGCGTTATGGAAATTTTCTACAAACACTATTCCTTCCTATTTGGTGTGGAATTACGCCGTTTGTCTTTGTCAGCCTACTTTACTGTACGTTATTTCTTACTTGGCTCACACAGTGGCGTAACTACGCCTTGTTGCCCCCT
>JAHWFP010221959.1:69619-103955 GCA_023313725.1 Lithobius niger | reverse complement strand
TCTATCGCTCATCCAGGAATCCACGAACAAACTTATGACAAATTAAACATACATAATTAATGTACATATTATTATTATTATTATTATTATTATTATTTAAACACGTGTATTTTAATATTTAATTTTTTTAATTAAATTTGTACTTGCGTATATACAACCCTTGCATTACAATGCTTCAACATGTTACAATTCTTTTCGTCAAACTTTTAGCAAATTTCTTATTTCATCTGAATTAATTTGCCCAGCTTGTGGCACTCGACGCTTAAAATTTCCGCTCTTGCGATATAGTACTCCTGAGGTAATTCTTCATGATTTTTAGTTTCGAAAACTATCATTCTGCCGAAGCAAGAGTTACTGAAAACGCAAGGAACAATAATGTTCAGTATTAAAATGGCCCCACATTGCAATAAGGTGGCACTATCACCGATTGAAAGTCTGCAGAATCTGGCAACATCTAGTGCTATCTAGTAGTATATATCAGTTGCTTGCACCAAGCAAAGGAATGCACAACGGTATTTAATTTAACGAAACAAACAGGCCACGACCTCCTTATTGCCTGAGTGAAAATTTGGTACGTCCTTGTGCACCTGGGAGCAATCTATAAAGATTAACAATATCACTGCCGCTAGATGTCGCCATGGTATATTCGTTCGGGTTTCCATCGGTGATAGTGCCACTTTAAAGGAAGCAACACAATGCAACCAACAGCAAATTTCCGTTTCTTTAACATGTTCAGTAACAACTAATGTGTTATCACTAATGTTATTAATTTATTATTTTATTGCTTGTTAATTAAATCGAAGTTTTAATAACTTTGTGAGTCATAGTTACAAACAATTCAAAATATTAGTTATCAGTATTACAACAAGAACAGCATTAGTATTTAACTATTTATCAGAATTACTGTGATGTTTTAAAATATATTATCTATTGCATTAATTCAGCTGAATGCCACAGATATGCACTATTTCCCCAACTGTCTGATAGTTTGGCTCGCCATCAGTGTGGATTGTTCAACGCCTAAAAAAAAGCCGATGAAGTCACTAGCCTTCGCTCATATAATGTGATATATGTTTGATTTAATAGGCTACAATAGTTGACGCCAACAATACGATGCCGTTGAATGCCAATAAATAATATGCACTAACCATGTATAACTAACTTGATGGGTGAAGTGCTAGCACATTTCTAGATGTTATGTACTGTCGTGCAAGCGTCTTCCAATTCTCTCTCTCATGCCTTCTTTCAGGGAACTTTTTTTTCTAACGGGCCAATCTCTCTCTGATCAACCAACGTATTGGGATATATTGAGTAGTCGGAGTTTGCAGTTAACTTTCAATTCCAAATTGGTCGCTATCACTAGGTTTCGGCTACTAAAATTTAATTAAACGGTTCTCAGGAGTGGTACCAAAAATAAATGATGCAGGAGAGCGGGGTTTTTTTTTGTTTTAATTTTTACTCTTTATTCACGATTTTTCAGATGTGAGCGATGGCTTTTATTTTATATCAAACAAAACAATTCCAGGAGCTTACATTTTGTTGAGGAGTATAATATCAACGTTTTAAGACAAATTTTTTTAAGCCATGTTGAGAGAGCAAATGTTGCACCTTCGGTACAATTATTTTCTTTAGATCCAATTTTTTAGTTGTGACACGCCTATAAAAAGCCCTTACATTCGTTTAAAAGCCATCAATTAAATGGAACTTGGACTCACGAAGTCATTGGCATGATCGGAAAGGTTTTTTTTTTACTATCGCATAAACATTTCATATGCAAAGAAAAAAAAACCATGCGTGTGTTTCTGAGAACCAAGTAATTAACTTTTAGCGGCCTTAAGTTTTAACGATAACGATTCAAGTTATATCAAGCATCCATTCACTCACAGAAGAACTTGTTGGCTTAGTTTCGTTAGCGTATCAGTCGATGTCAAGTCATTCAAATCATGCAATACGTTCTTAAAATTCATTGAAACAAGCATATCCGTATGGTGCGACGTCAACCATAATAATGGCTAAGACACGTAGTTAACATACACTTTTTAAACATGTTATGATTCTGGCAGCGCACCACTCCATACATTCGTAAATGTTAGCTGAAAGTTTTAGTTTAACTGTAAAGGTAAGATGACTATTACAGTTTATCCAAATTAAGAACACATGCTTCAGATTATTAATATATTAAATACACTGTTTCAGTAATCGTTTTGTTTTATAGTAGAATTTTTCTCCACTTCATTTGCGCCCCCAGCTCCTCTACGTCCCCCTGCGACTGCAGGTGCTGCAGCATTGTAGTTACACCACTGGGCTCACATCAGATTGAACGTTGCATCTATTCAAATTTTGGAGAGCAAAATTTGAACAGGCGCAACATTCAATCTGATGTGAGCCAAGAAAGAAATAACGTAAAGTGAATTAGGCTTACGAAGACGAACTGCATAATTCCACACCAATTAGGAAGGAATAGTGTTTGTCGAAAATTTCCATAACGTAAATTGTTGGATTTTCTTTTGCAGTAGTGTTTCCTCGAAATTTTTTCAGCAAAAGGCATGCCACAGTGTTTTAAATATCGTTAATAGTCAGTCTGCAGCGATACCAAATTTACCGATCTAGTTTTAAAAATTTACCGATACCGGTATTGATCCCGATGTCCAAAATTTAATCCCAAACTTTTTATCAATGGTGTAATTTTCTTCAAAAGTTCAATAATTATTAAGTACAAAATTAAAAAAATAGCAAACAGCAGTTAAAAGATAGCTAGGAAAATAGCTAGGTGATTCGATTCCCTGAGCAAAACACCACAAACCGCGTGCCGTTTTCTTGAATGGTTTCAGATTTATCGACTAAAGTTGCCGATACCGATGCGTTACCGACAGCACAAATATCGGTATCAGTGAAGCCGTAGCTAATAGCTGAGGAGTGCTTACTGTTACATTAAGGCTGTTGTTGAATAACGTCATTTCATTCTAATGTTGCACGCACGGTGTTAAGTTTTTGCAGAACGGTTCGGTACGATTCTGAAATCTGCGGTCTACAGCAATATCACAGTAATTTAAGAAATAATTTTGTGCCATTATCCACTTGAGCACAAAAGAATCAGATATGGGTCTTTGTATTTAATTTTTCTACTAATAGCGGGACTTTGCTTTCTTCTTGAGGGACGCTACGACATCGACGACAAACACTAACTCGCTCGGACACACTTGTTACTAAAAGAGCTACCCCCCCCCCCATCCCCTCCATGTGGGCACTTCCTCTGCCTAGCAGTGGGGTCAGATTTCACTCGCTCGTGCGAATATCGTACCTCCGTATCGGCTTACTTGTGTGAATTTCATTAAAAAAAAATTATTGCTGCTATCCACACAAAAGAGGGAAAATCTGGTTCGTGAATGGTTGTCAGCACCATAATCACGGTAATACCGTGGTGCTAAAAAAGGAACGATACTGATACCGTAATTTTTTTTACCGTCAATACTGTGAGTACCGATTTACCGTGCAACGCTATTTCATTCAATAATAGGCGATATTATGTCGTAGGCTAGCTGCTTTTTACTAACACTCCATAAAATCGTTTTAAATATCGTCATAAAAAAGAGGAGACCGTGGCATTTATTTTTTTAACGCAGTTTATCCCTAGAAATGAACGTATAATCTGCCAGGAGTCGGGCCAATGACTTTTTTCCATCGTTAGTATGAACTGGTCAGGGTTGGTAGCTGGAAAAGTGTTTAATTTAGTAATGCCTTGAAAAGTAGGCTTTGAAAAGTGTGGAATTCCGACTGATTGTCATTACCAGGCTGGAAAAGAATGAAATTTAGTTATGCCTTGAAAAAAGTAGGCTTTGGAAAGTATGGAATTCTGATCGATTGTCATTATCAGGCTGGAAAAGTATGGAATGTAGTTATGTCTTGAAAAGTAGGCTTTGGAAAGTACGGAATTTTGACTGATTGTCGTCAACAGGCTGGAAAAGTATGGAATTTAGTTATGCCTTGAAAAGTACTGCAGGTCAATTCTGCCAGTTTACATAGAGCCCACACTAATATTTTCCTAGGCTGCATATCCGATAATGTTTGTTACTGTAGAACAGTTTTTACTGTTTTTTTTTTTTTTTTTGCTAGCATCAGCAAAAAATACATATATAAAACATTGACAGTTGGCATCAAAACTGGAATTCTAAGCCTAGAAAATGGAAGTTCTGGGCCTGGAATAAGGTGGACAAGGCCTGAAAGTTGGTTTAGATGTTGGTGTACGAAAGCTGACTGGCATCCACTTTATTTGAAGGCCGGACGGACCCTGACCACTGGGCTACTTGCCCATCGTTTCCAAAAATTTTGCAATTCGCAAAGCACAACTGCTATGCCGACCTGTATCACAGTGGGACCAGTTCCTAAACACCCCCAAGATGTAGGCAGGACAGCCTTCAGTATTTGACGTGCACTTATACGAGCAAAGCCAACTGTGAATTGTGCCAAATTCAAATTTGTGATTGTTTTCCATTTGTCAGTGCAGTTGGTTTCTCAATACTCTGGCATCTAGGCCTGAAAACAGACGGTAAAACGTCACCGAAAATCATCGATAATTTAATTTAATATAAAAGCGTACTTGAACAGTTTGGTGTTGTGTGAGTTGAGGTGAGAATGGGCTCACTTTGTTTGGGACCCCAGGGCGGGGTTCGAGAATATTACGTAACCTTGTAACCTGGTTACTGAGGAAAGAGAAAAAAATGAGGAAATCGTGGAGGAAAAAGAAAATCAGGAATCCCCAATTTTCATCGACATATACTTACCGATCGCCAAGAACTACTCCATATTTTGTAAAGTTTCCAAGGTTATAGATCGTTTGTGTTCCGAAAAGCCGAAAATTCCCTTCAAATAGACTGAATTTATCAAATAATTTTATTTGGAACCCAGCCCTTACCCCCCCCCCCTTCCCCCCCAAAAAAAGGGGGAAGTAAATTTGAGGAAATAAAGGGCAGGTTACAAGTGGTGTTGTAAGATTCTCGGAGTCTGCCCCAGGGGCCCCTCAGAAAAGTAGCATTGTGTGTGGGTTTTTTAAATTGGTTAAATTAGTAAATACTGTCGTGCCAGACGTGTCTAGGACAAGAACCCTATCTGCCCAAAAAGGTTTTGGACACATCTAAGCACAATAACTATTTTTTTGTACGACATTGACTATGAATGGTATTGAAATGAGCGTCTACTTGGTTTTGAGTCCGGTCTGCTGCTTCTTCTCACTTTATTTGGGCCAAACAAAAAAAAATGGTTTGTTTGGGTTATCCGACCCTATTTTTATTAGCCGACCCTAAACTTTTTTTTCCGTCCAAGGAAAAACATCCCCCTCCTTATTTTGACGCTCTATCCCACGATACAAAAATGGTTCAAATGCTTCCTGGAAAAAGGAAAAATATTGCTCCGTGAACATGAATGTATCTTTATTGCATACAAAAATATTAAATTACAAATTTTGAAGTGAAGACTTTCTGATTTAGTATTAAAAAAAAAGTGAAAAAAAAATAATTTTCCGACCGACCGACCCTATTTTTTTTAACTGTGTAACGCAAATCAAACAATTTTTTTGGTTTGGCCTTGGGGTCCTTGGGCACCCCTCACTGAGCTCACGTTGGCGTTGGACTTGCTGTATGCTATTGTGGTTAAACCATGGTGGCAAAGAGAACTGCATCAAATGGAGACAAAGGGAGATAATTTGGCAACTTGAATGTATCAAGTAATAACTGGCAGAGTCCACTACGTTCAGAAGCAGACCGCCAACTTGTAAAGTTTGCATCTATCACCCATTAAGAGTCGAACAAGTTTCCGAGTTGTCTCAAAACATCCTTGTTATCATTGTTGCCTTTGCCTTGATATTGTATTCAAACGTTAAGGGGATTACGACAATTTTTCCAATATTAAAAACAATATTCAGTAAGATTGATGCTTTTTATTTTTAGAATGTGGCACATTGTAATTAATAACTTCTTAATTAAGACTCCTCCTGTTTCTTCTGTTTTTTTCCCTTAGGTAATGAAGACGAGCTTCAAGAAGTATCTCAGAATTCTAGTTTTGCCATTGAAGACCTCAAACCATATACCAATTACTCATGCTATGTTCGTGCTTACAACGGGAAAAGTGCCAGTGACCAGTCGGAGACCATCATTTGTTCAACTGGGGAAGACGGTAAGTAACTACTTATTTTTTTAAGGCCTTGTTGGGGCGATTTCTGCTGGTTTGATACCAATATCTTATTGGCAACAATACTAAATTTAATGATATCCCGATGCTGATTCTCAAGGACAGACTTTTTACATGATACAAACTAACTCAATCTCGGGCACGAACAACGATACAAATTATTCACTTTTTGAAGCCAATTTTGTGCCACCTCTGCCGGTTTGATACCGATATATGATCGAAACTGATGCTAATTTAATGCTATCCCAATGCTGATTCTCGAGGTCGGACTATATACGCGATACAAACTGTATCTCAGGCACGAACAACGATACAAACTATATTCATTTTTTTAGCCGATTTTGTGACACCTCTGCCGGTTTGATACTATCTTATCGACACTGATACTAATTTTAATACTACCCCAATGCTGATTCGTACACAGAATTTTTACGTAATACAAATTAACCTTATTGACTAAGACGTTATCACCGATGCAAAATATGTAAGGCACACAACTCGCACAAATTCTTTTTTAGTAGCCTACTAGCATGCAAATCACATTTTATTTATTTGTATTTACTACTTTGTGCAAAATAACTAACCAGACAGATTCAAAAAAAAAACATGGTAAGAGGGGAACACAAAACTTTACTGATTTTCGTGCAGTGTTTTTTTTCAAACTTTACTGATTTTCGTGCAGTGTTTTTTTTATTGTGAAGCGCCACTGCAGATGTAATTTTCCGTTATCGTGGATTCGCGTAAAACTTTTTGAAACAAACCCCTAGGATACACTACTGTAGTAAGTTTAATACTAACCCACATTTTATACTATGTTTACTAATAACGATGCAGGAGATGGAGAGAGACAACAACACTGAAAGAACTTCAAGTTGGGGAAAATATTTTTCGTTAAAAAAATACCACAATCACGGAAAAGAAATCAACATTTCTTACTATCTGCAAAATTCAAACTTTCAGTTTATGCTTAAATGAGTCTAATTTGGCTATTTAATGCCCGATGCAATTTAAAACTCACCCCGCTTTAAATCTCCCTAAGATTATTTTAGCTATCCTTTATATTCTGGGTATAGTACCCTGCATATCCACTTCACTTCGGGTATCTGTAGGACGCACAGATGCTCTGTTCACTATTTATTTGGCAAAATGCACCCAAACGCCACCAAGATGGCAAATGTTTAAAGCTCGGTTGCAAAAGCATGAGGAAATCAAGAACACGGGTGGCGTGCGTGTTAACGGCATGAATACCTGAAACGAAGTGATTTAAAGATGGGTGCCGACGCTAGCACCCCTGGCGACAGCAACACTAAACTGACGCATTTCTGTTTTAAACGAAATGGGGTTTAAACAACGGGTAAGAAAAAGGCAAATTGAAGCGATTTAACACAAACTAAAGGTTCGTATTTTGCAGATTTAAGAAAGAGATTTTTCTTTTCGGTTGTAAAAAGGATGAGGTACTGGTTTTAGTTTTTATTTACTGAAATAATAGCGTGGGATTAAGCTTTTTTGTTTCGACTTTTATTTTCTATATGAGGTGATAAATCTACGATCAAACTTCCAATTGTGTAATCTTTATCATGGCTAAAGCAATTTTAGAAATTAGGTCACACTCTTTGGTGCCGGATAAGAAGTAAGGAGTCGGGTGACTTTCACCTTCGGCACCTGGTCGTCTACGCAGCCGTAGAGGAAAGGCGGAGCTTCGTTACATCAAGGTGGAAGCCGGCGGCTTCGAGTTCGGCAAAATTTTGCACTGCTCATTACTTAGATCCCAGAATTGTGTTGATTCCAGAGTTGGAATAACACAAGTGTTTTCATTGAGCTGATGTGATCAAAAGTAGCCTTGTTTTGGATGAAGTAAAATAGCCTAATACAGGGTTCGTACTGATCATGGAAAACCTGGAAAGTCATGGAATTCTAAATTTCGAAATTCCAAGTTTGGAAAACCTGGAATTTTCCGACTTTCCCCAAAGTCATGGATGTTATTTGATTGGATTTTTAACACGGATTTGTTTAATTGATCAAATTTAAAGAGCTGCCAAAGTCTCTTCCCTTCCCTTTTCAGTAGTGTTAACACCTTAGCTTTGTCAATCGTTTGGTTAGGTTGCGTTCTCGATCGTTTGGCTTGCGAACGCGGTTTAATGGTTTAACGAAGTCTATAAAAAAAGACTACATAGTGCAGTTAATGCGTACAGGCGGTCCAGCAACGAAAAGACCTATTTAGAGACTGTCGAGTCATAAATTGTCCAAGAAACTGCCAGTACCTCTAAATTAGTAAAAAAAAATAGGCCTAGTGTGTGTATTGCGTGCCTACGTGAATTCTTATAATTTTTAACATTTGCTCAATAATTGTCAAAAGAAACTTACAGTGCAAAAGATAGGTCTAGTGTGTGTAGCTTACGTGATAGTTTAACCCGTACCCTAGTTGTTAAATGGATAATATATAATGGATAATGTTAAAAATTAGCATTTATCACCCTAGAAGTGGGCTTGTGAATTAACGTATGGCATACGTTGGCAGCGTGATAAGTGTTAAAAACACTGGCACAATAAATAGGCCCTAGTTGAGATGCATTATTATTTTTTTTAATTTACATTAAACATCATCAGACATGTGACTGCCTATCGGAAGAAAAGTCGGAAAAGACCAAAAATTACACCATGCGTTCGAATTTTTACAGTGAATTTTCTTCTTAAAAAGACGGAATTCCACCAAATACCAGAAAAATGTCATCCCTGATCATGGAAAACATTTTGTAGGTACGTGGAAAATTTTGGAAAAGTCATGGAATTTTGTTTTATCCTAACGGTACGAACCTTGCTAATAGAGTCAAAAGTGTCCGGGTCATTTTTTGGAGAAGGAAATGTCCACGAGGCAAACTTTTTGCTTTTCTTGGCCCGAAGTTCATCTTGGTGTAACTTTTGTACAATTTGTATTATTAATAAAAAAAAAATAACACCCTTATTTTTTTGTTTTAGTTCCTATTGCGGCCCCTTCTGTTACTTTGAGTAGCAGTAGCCCGACCAATCTTCACGTTGCCTGGGATGAACTACCTAGCGAGATGTCGAGAGGAGTTATCGTCATGTATAAAATCCAGTGGCGGCGCTACAGTAACCCTTCGCAATATGTTCAGGAAATTCCAGGAGATCTTAGGGAATACACAATAACTGGTACGTAGTAGTTTTATAAATCTTGTTGTACTGTACATTTCAAGTTTATTACATACGAACTAACCAAAACTGCTGTAATTTCACGTGTATAACCCACCCCTCAGATAACCCTCACCATTAAAAAAATAAGTTTTGTTTAAATAAACTCCAGTATAATCTGCGAGTAATTTTGATTCGCAACTAAGGATTAGCTTAGTCCAGTCTTACTAAATAGATTGTTTTGTACCTGGAAACTAATCACCTTTTGAGCTCATTTGGCTTTCCGTCCTGTTTATGTTTAGAAAATATTTGTGGGAATAAACTTATGGGTAATTTGAGGTGAAAACGACAGTTTTAGGAAATCTTGACCAACAAACCTGCAACCCTAAAAAAACAATGGACAACAAAAAAGACCTTTGTGTAAATGCCCGTCTTTTGAACCTTACATAGTTGTTATTTCACATTTGGTGTATGATTTACTTGACTAGGTTTGACACCAGGAGCGACTTACGAAGTTAGGGTAATGGGTGCCACCAAAGTGAATTATCCGATCCTTGCAGACAATGATTGGCCGTGGGTTCGACATGAGATGCCAGGACAAGTAACAGCTAAAGGTTTGCCACTTTTAAAGAAATTTGTTTAAATCTACTATTACTGTTATGGGCTTAAAACTTAAAAGTAATTTTCCCTAGTGTGTTTAGTTTTTACATTTGCGCTTACTTTGAATGTTGGTTGTTAAATAAAAACAAAGTCACAATACCAGAAACGAATGATAAAATAAAAGTTTGTGGTGACGTAGTCCAATTAGTCTATTTTCAAAAAGTTACAATTGTTTTGAATTTCCAAACAAATTTAATTTTTTTTGCCTGACAGAGAATAGAAAAATGTATATCTGGCATTTACAACAATGGTGCATTTTTAAAATTAATATTTTCGTTTTGTTTGTTTGAATCTTTTAGTTCCCTTACCACCAAATCTGGACCTGTTGGTGGTCAACGCGACAACCATCAAAGTGCAATGGAAGATTCCAGAGAATAATGAAAATGAAATATGTGGTTACAAGTTAACTTATCGCAAACAGAAGCACAAGCTTCAAGGACCCATTGTTATTCGAGACAACGTTACCTTTCAGCACATGTTGACTGATCTGAGTAAGTAGTCGTAGTAATAAATGGATGGAACATGTTGATTCTTTCCACGGCAGCAATGAAAAACGGGCTGCATGTACAATGAGAAAGGTTGAGCGGTAGGCAGCGTGAAGGGTAATGGATATAATGCATTACCAAACAATTGTTACGACATGCATTGTTGGCGGGAAAACTGTGGGCCCCAACAGACAGAAAAAAAACCGCCATTCCAGCAGCTAACCACACAATGTGATGACTTGGCTTCATACTAGACCAGCCGGAAACAGCTATTAACCTAGAATTTTGTTAGTACTGTACCTTGCTGAAATGAAGTTAATCATTGTAAATAAATTGTGTACCTAAATCAGTACACAAAATAAATGAACAAAAAAAATGGTGTGTGAGCCGCATGTCTTTAGTCCTTGAACGGTGCATTGTCCCCAAGTTGGTCCAAGATCGTCGTGTGTAACATCTTTCAAGATGTCAAAAAGGATCTTTCAAGGTGATAGTGTGGTTTAGGTATATCAATAGATAATTTTTTTTAACGTGTATCTTTGAAGTGTACTCTGATGCATTTGTTTGCCTTTATTCTAGTTCCCCACACGTGGTACGAAGTGCACATATTGGCGTACAACGACAACGGTGATGGCAGAGAAGCTTTTCGAGTTATCTTGACGCTTGGTCATCAATTACCTGATGGTAAGTTTGTGCTCTAGTATCTTTAATTTAGAGTGCCTACTCACACCTAAGTTGTAGGTGCCCTCGTCAAACTGCTCACATAATATCGTGTATAACCAAGAATGTGCCATTGGCTTTGAATCGAAAACCATGCAGACCATTTATGGCATCATACACTCTAAAAAAAAACAGTGCTGTGTGAAAGCCGCGCAAACCACGAAAAATTAATACCTTGATTTTCATAAGTGTACAAATGAAAAGTTAACGCAGATGGGGCAGTTTTTTTTTTTTTTTTTTACCTCCCAAAAGCTAATGTGGTGTGTAAATTTCTCTTTTTGGTCTAGCATTGCTACTGTTGATTTATGTGGTAATTTAACAGGATTGCAAACAAAAACGTCAAGTGTGCCGTAAAAAAAAGGGGTTGTATGATTGAAGTTACACTTTGTTAAAAGGTACACGGATAAAAATTTATGATTTTTAATTGAAATAATCAAATGTACAGTTGAGAAAACTGCATCTGTTTAAGTGCTGTTGTGCTTTACGTTTTAAATATATGATTGATAAAGCACAACAGCACTTAAACAGATGCAATTTTCTCAACTACATTTTTTTATTTCAATTAAAAATCATCAATTTTTATCCGTGTACCTTTTAACAAAGTGTAACTTCAATCATACAACCCCTTTTTTTTACGGCACACTTGACGTTTTTGTTTGCAATCCTGTTAAATTACCACATAAATCAACAGTAGCAATGCTAGACCAAAAAGAGAAATTTACACACCACATTAGCTTTTGGTGAGGTAAAAAAAAAAATAAAAAACTGCCCCATCTGCGTTAACTTTTCATTTGTACACTTATGAAAATCAAGGTATTAATTCAAGGAAGTAAGTGTAACTTCAGTCATATAACCCCTTTTTTTACGGCACACTTGACTTTTTTGTTTGTAATACGTGTACATTTTTTACATCTATGGCGTCGCGCAACAAAGGGTTATGTATGTAGTCAATTGTTGCTGGCCACTTTGAAACAATTCAACTCAGCTCTGAAAGCCTGCATTTACGAAATAAATACGCCATTCTATCGTTTCTAGCTGCCAATTTCGAGACCGGAGGCCTCGAAATCAACAACGTAGTTTAGTTTGGTTTAAATCTATATGCGTTTAGCTGAAACACGGATTCTTTCATTTTGCCCTTCAACAATCAACTTTTTAGCAAAGACATAACAAGTGCACGAAGAATGGACCTGGATTTTGCTAAGTAGCATTGTTCCCTAACCGCAATGGTTAAAACAATGTAAAACAATCAAAATGATCGTTCAGGGACTCGTAACTCCGGAATGGATGGACCAATTGAAAAAGTGGTCCCTCTGAGGGTGAAGCCCAGGGAAATTTCTAGATCATGTTTCAGATTTTAGGTAGGTGGAGTAGTTTTTTCTGAAACCGTGTCACACAAGAACAACCACAACAACAACAACAAGTGAACACTTTTCAAATTTATCTGCGGCTCCGTACATTGACTCTTGCACGGAATTGCATAAAAGTTGGGAAAAGTTGCTATCTGCTATCTGGCCAAGTTTGGTCGAAATATATTGAATAGAAATGGAGAAATTAATAGTTTTAGTTTTGCTGGAAAGAGGACTTCAATCATATATATACACGGCTATTGCTGCGTATGATATTGTCACATCCAGCCCGGGATTGACTTCGGTGGAATGGTTGACACCGTAGGTAGTAATGTAGAAGGTTATGGAATGGTCGAGCAGATAGCCAGATTGCGTCCACAAGGGAACCCATCTCAATTCTTTATTAGGCCGTCATATTTGGCATCAACACAATAATAAATACGGTGTCCACACATAACCCAACAATACTTCATCCTTACGTCACAGAGCCAAAATCAGCTCTTGCTGTAGCTGCCAACTATGTCTTGATGTCGGATAGCCGAAAGTGCATAGCCTAGACTTAATACTTATAACTAGTGGTGCAGGTGTAGGGTAGGAAAGAAAAAAATTATTGATTTCTGCGGTTTTACAATTAAAAAACAACTGTGGAATTAATGGTCATTTTGTTTTGGCATTAAATTTCTTGATGTTCTGGCAACCTTGTAGTGGACCCTTAAACCCTAGAAAGTGAACCTTAGAAACACCATATAGAAAGTCTGACATGACATGACACAATTTTTTGTTTACTTTTTTCACAGATCCCAAGCAAAACATTATTCTTGTAGAGCCGCCGTCTCATTTGGAAGCAATGCCAACCAGTTCGACGAGCATCAGCATTGCCTGGCGTGACCCTCTAACTACCAAAAATATAAGTTATTTCACAGTGCGTTACAATCCTGTTCATCTTTCGACTGACGTAAATGCATCAGCTGTCAAATACATCCGAAGGTGAGTAATTTAGGTAGTTGCAGAACACATTTAATTGGAAGGAAATTTAATTAAATGGCTACATCAACAATGTTAAAACAGTGTTAGGCAAGGATGAGGGGGTATATTTCGCAAAAATGACTAACAGCCAAAAATTGTGCATTTATTTACCAAACCTTTTCCGAAATAATTCCCACCTAAAAGGCAACCTGCAGTTTATATGTGAACGTGAAAATAGTACGGCTAATGAACGACCATTTTTTTGACGTTCAGATACACCATTGTTTAGAAATATTTTCTTTTTTCACCAGTTTTCCACAAATCGTAATAGCTGAACAAACAAAACTGACATTTCTATATTTTTCTTGTCGTAGCACAAGCAAGGATGTGGTTGTGACCGATTTGACACCATTTACATTATATGAATTCTCTGTGCGTTCACATGACCAAGATAACGAGCAAGGCCCTTACAGCAGCAAAGTCGAGTGTCAAACAAAAGAGGATGGTAAGATTTTTTTAATTTCATAAATAATTGAATTTCAGTGTGTATTTTAGCAAGTGCTAACTACAAAGACATTATTTTGGTGTTGAATTTTAGTGACATAGTGTGAACTAGAATTTACAGATATTCAGTGATTAGCATTCAAGACTGCAAGATTTTTTCATATCGATTAATTTCGAGTACATAGTAGGGGTGGATAATACAGTAGGTTGTCTTTAAAACAAACAACCTAGTGTTCCAAACAATGGTTCTTTAAACAGAGAGTTCGTAATACAGAAGGTTCTTTTACAGCGAACTGCGAGTGAAGTGATTACAAAGTTCCTTATCGAACTATATCTGCATTTTGATTGTATTGCGAGGACGGTGTGTCATGGGTGTCTCTCCACTCTCTATGGCCCTTCCCACTCTGACCCCATGACCTTGTGTACCGAGCCCCGCTGGAGCTCATTCCAGTTCTTCTCAGGAGGCAGCCATGGAGGCAGCACGCATTGTGGTGCGACTCCGTATGAGTCGGGAAGAACCGGCAGACGAGGAGAGAGACAGCAAGACAACCAACCCCAGAGCTGAGTTGTAGTTATGAATGCCAAAGTCGAGATTAAACCGAGTGTGTCAAAGGCAGACAATGTGTAAGTCTGAGTTAATGAGTGAATCCGGGCAACAGGCAATCGGCTGCCCACACCATCTCGGCAGCCGGCCCCTCAACAGAGTGCTTCGCGGGTGAAGCATCTCATCGTGGCGCCATCGAACAGGGACCATCACGATTCTCATCGTAGCTTCTGATCAGAGACTCGAATTTTGATATCGACATCATGAACCAACGAAATTTTCAACGATGGAAGTTTTTTCGCAACAACAACGTCGGGTGCAAGATCATAATGTTACAACATCGCAGCGGTGTGAGTATTGGTTGCGTTAGTAGAAATCATCAGACATTTACTATAATGAACTTGTTTGGTAAGATGAAATTCCCCCATTTCGAACGCATTTTACAGTTTGAACGCGACGCAAACATTAGCGGAGCGAGTTAGATGCTTGTAGTGAACATTTTTAGGCAAAGCTTGAATGAAATCCGACGTTCCCCTCTATAGCGAAGCCTCCGTAACGAACAAGACTTCCGGCCCAGACGCGTCAACAAAATGGCGGCAATTAACGCTAATTTTGATTTTGAGGCGAATTTTCGGGAATCAACAGTTCATTTCGTTGCCAAACTGTTCTCCGCACATGAATCAACAAAAGAATTTATGTCCGCACATCCCGGCATGCTTTTCTGGACCGTTTTTCACATTTTAAACCAGAATTTTGTCACTTGTTGTCACCATTGCTAGATGTCTGTGAATTTTTGCTGGCTAGTGCTACGTGTTTTGTGTTTCACCCAAGCTTTGATGAGTCCTGTGGTGACACGACAAGCAAAAAAGAAGCAAGAAAGTGCATTAGGTGAAGAGTGTCCAAATTTATTTGAACGTGGTTTAGATGGTAGTGATCTCCACTCTCCAGGTAGGCTGTTGCCCTGTTGTAGAAAGTGTGTGTGTTGGTTTGCCGACTGGGTTATGTGACAGAAGTGCAGTAGCTATGGCAACTGGTTATTCCCCATTCTACTCTGAAGAATATCTTCGCAAAGCTACGCGAGCACAACTTCACCCGCAAACGCTCGAAGTGTAACTTTTGTTTACCCAAAATGACCATTCTTGGACTTACAATTGGAGCGAATGGCATTCATTTAAAAGGTGAACATACTGCGGCACTTTCGAAGTATCCGGTCCCACCACTGTGAAAGCTCTTCAACGCTTTCTTGGCCTCACGAACTATTTTAGGAAGTTTGTGCGCGACTATGCTGTCCTTGTGAAGCCATTGACAAAGTTGATCCGCAAAGACTTAAAGTTTCACTGGTCATCAGAGTGTGAAGCAGCCTTCATCGACGTCAAGAAGAAGATCTTGGAATCGGACTGTCTTCAGATCCCAGACTACTCCTTGCCCCTTGAGAAAGAAGCACTCGCTGCCGTCACTGCGATCGACAGATGGAGACATTATCTGGAAGGCACCAAGTTTGATCTTCTAACGGACTGTGAAGCACTCAAGTGGGCACTCTCCAACCATAAGAATACTGGCAGGACAGCTCGTTGGTCGCTACGACTACAAATGTACGACTACGATGTGAAGCACCGCTCCGGAGCATCCAATGTTGTGGCAGATGCACTCTCGAGAGCTCCAATCCCCGCCTACACCATCCGTTTGCAACCTCGTCTTCCCATCACGGACATTGCAGCTTTGAGAACAGCACAGAAGAATGACGAAGGAATTCGCAGAGTTAGGAAAATTCTAGAATCGCCGCAAGCGATGGAAGGACAATGTTCGAAGGCAAGGATACAACACACCCAGCGTGACTTTACCGTGTATGACGACATCGTTTACTACATTGACCGTGCTGCTCCTGAGAGAGGAAATCCGGAGTCACGAATGAGATTCTTCGTTCCGCAGAGATGGCGTCATTCATTCTTGTTCGACCAACATGACCGCAGTACATCTAGGAGTCGAAAAGACTTTACGTTTGAGAGCAGTTAGCTACTGGCCAGGAATGTTTGGTGATGTGAAGAAATATGTACGATCGTGTCACCAGTGTCAAGTATCGAAGCCATCACAACAACAGAAGAAAGGTTCAATGGTACCAGTAATTGCCGACGCTCCTTACTCGCACCTTGGCGTTGACTTCGTGGGGCCCCTTCCAACGACTACTCAAGGCAACCGTTATGTGCTAACCGTCTTGGACTACTTCACCAAGTGGGTCTGGTTTATCCCCACGCGCTTCAGCACAGCGAAGTCTGTGGCGTTCCACTTATTCAAGCACGTCATTCAAGAGAATGAACCCCCAGCAGTACTCATCTCCGATAATGGGCCAGCTTTCGCTTCGAACCAGCTTACACAGCTGTCGCAGCTCGTTGGCACCGAGTAGAGGAAGACGACCACCTACCACCCTCAGGCAAACGCCACGGAGAAAGCAAACCGTACACTGAAGACTTGCATCCGTACCTACGTGGATGGAAAACACTCGTCGTGGGGACCACTTCTTCCAAACTTAGAGTTTGCGATTCGTACCACTCCGCATTCAAGCACTGGTGAGACACCATACTACCTCATGAAAGGCAAAGATCCCTACAGTGTCACCAAGCTGGTATGTCTTCCGCAAAGACCAGAGAATCAGACTTTAGAGGAATATCTGGCGATTCAGTGACGTAACCTAGAAGAAGCACGGTATCTGGCCAGGGCGCACTTGATCGAGGCGGCCAGAACCTTCAAACTGAACTATGATCGGCAGCGTTGTGACGTAAAGTTTGAACCAGGGCAACTCGTGAAGATAAAGTCACATGTCCAGTCGGCAGCGTCGAAAGGAATCACTCTCAAGCTTGCACCAGTGTACTTGGCCCCGTACAGAATTCTGAAGCGATGCAGACCTCAGACCTATGTGATCAGGAGTCTTGATGATGAGAAGGACGAAAGAGTAATCCACATCGCGGACATGTAGCCGTACTTTTACCCAGTAACGATGGAGGACAACTGGGAAGGTAGTGAAGTGAGAGACCGACAAGAAGAACCTCCGACGTCGCCCAGCGAACCCCTCGCCATAGAAGAAACTCCATTGGAAGTGGAACCCGTGAAAATTCCGAGCTTCATTTGGCCGACGCAAGACCCGCTCTTCGGCGCTGACCCAGGCAGTCCAACCCCAGAAAGTTTGGACACGCTCAAGAGGACACTCGAGGACAGAGCCTACTCGTTAATCATGCCGAGCTCTCCATTGGACTGTCACATGGCAGGCATGGCATGTGGAGGACTTCCTCTGTCTTGGGAATTTTTTCAGCAAGAACCAGCTTCGAATCTCTCCAGCGATCCCGCAGACAGGTGTCAAGGAGGTGTGAAGTACACGCAGCAAAGAGGACCTGAAGTGCCAGGTGTGCGTAGCTTTGAGCTGGGTTCACTTGTGAAACTGTACACCTCGAAAGCCCAGTTTCATGTGGTGAGCAGAGAAGACCCAATTCCCCCATTGTTCACAGGACCTTTCAGAGTAATCAACCGCCTGTCCCAATTTTACTACACCTTGAAACACGTCAGTAAGGGTGGAGAAATCGAGGCTCACGTGTACCACTTGGCTACGCTAGACTCGCATTGGTGTCCGCAGATGGCTTCTGAACTTTATGAATCCTTTTGTGACATGAGGCGTTGTTTTCCACCAACTGTGCAGACCTTGTCTCAAGACCCTCGCGTTCTGCAAAGCCCAAGGAAAATTCGAATGACGACAGTACCGCGAACCGGCGTAGTACCACAGTAAACCCTGACTCTATGCTTTCTCTGGGAAATCAAGCTCCAGAAAGTGCTTCGTCTGTAACGCCACAGCAAACTGAAACCGCTCCAGTGAGACCTCAGCGAACTCGTCGTTTACCGGCACGTTACAGGATTGACTTCCTGAACCCCGCCGAATCTCCGCAATCAACCGCAAAGGTGTGCATGGTGAGGCTACAGACAGTTTCGCAGCAGACATTGGTCCGAGCGATTGAAATTTGCCCTTCCAGTTGACTCCAAACGTGGAATGGCCGTTCGGAGGGTTCAGTGGGAGCTACTGATCCTGGCGTTGTCGTCGCACGTCCTGAAACTATGTAATCCTGTATACCTCGTAAATTTCCTGCTGTATGGAACATTGATTTGTATTTAAGAAATTTCTGTATGTTTGCTATTCGACGACTTCCAACTGACAAGTTGCTGTCCTCGTCTCCCCCCCCCCCACTCTGTACATAACTTCTATGAATTGTAAATTCTCCCCCCTCGATTGTAAATCGACCTCCCCCTTCCACAGAATTCAAATTCTTCCGGCTGTAGGAGCATACTGCCGAAGCTGTTCTGGCTCTCCCAGGCGAATTTGATTGATTAACGTAATTCTCCCAGACTTACTTTACATATTTTCCCCGAAGAAACATCCCTTCAGCTGGATTTGATTCGCTCCCTATTGATGTTACTTTCTCCGGCCAATCACTATCTAGAATCTGACCCTCTCATGTATCCGTTGAAGAGCATTCATTTTTTTAATCATACCCTCGATCACATTTTACAACAAAAAAGCCGAAGGTTGGATGCATTTTAAAGTTTTGTGTTGTGATTTTGAGGCAATTGTTCAGTGTAATTTTGGCTGACGAAAAGAGTAAGACAGGCTTAGGAAAAAAGGTCCCCTTAAGGAGAAATGTGTAATTTGGCTTAGGCATGACACCCCAAAGCGTTGACTGTTAGTTTCTCCTGTCTTTATGGGCCTTGGAACTTTAAAAACTGCGGTCTTCGGAAGATTTGTATGCCTCGCAGGTCATTTTAAAAATTAGTTTCCCCGCATGACATACGAATGGTAAAGATTTTCAGAGTTCGTACTGACTGTATAAGGTAGAAAAAGTTGAAAGTGTCTCTTTTCACACAAACTTGATTGTTCAGAAAGATTTGTAAAGTAAAGCATGTGAGTGTTTTGCATGAAGTTCTCGAAGACATTGTTCAAACCTAGTCTTTATTGAGCAAACAGATGTCATGACTGAAAATTGTAAAACGATACAATCATAGAATGCTCTGTACAATTTTGTCATTTTCCTCATCCCATGTTGTCCGGAGGCCAACATTGTTTGGGGAGGGGGAGGATGTCATGGGTGTCTCTCCACTCTCTGTGGCCCTTCCCACTCTGACCCCATGACCTTGTGTACCGAGCCCCGCTGGAGCTCATTCCAGCTCTTCTCAGGAGACAGTCATGAAAGCAGCACGCATTGTGGTGCGACTCCGTATGAGTCGGGAAGAACCGGCAGACGATGAGAGAGACATCAAGACAACCAACCCCTAGAGCTGAGTTGTAGTTATGAATGCCAAAGTTGAGATTAAACCGAGTGTGTCAAAGGCAGACAATGTGTAAGTCTGAGTTAATGAGTGAATCCGGGAAAGAGGTAATCGGTTGCCCACACCATCTCGGCAGCCAGCCCCTCAACAGAGTGCTTCGCGGGTGAAGCATCTCAAGTGTGCATAAAGTGTAATTTTCATTGTTTGGTGAAAAAAAGTTCCAATTTTGGGTTGTGATTTGCCGTTTTCGTCGTCTGATAAATTCACAGGATTTCTTGGACGACGCAATATTTTGTAAATTAGTTCCTTATCAGGATGTTTTTTAGTATGTGAAAAGACCTTTACAATACGGAAAAAGGATTCTTAACCCTTAAAGGAGTGAGTTAAAAAAAATAGTCGTCACACATGGAGTGAACTTTTTTTTCTTGGTAGTCACCCAAGGAGTGAGGCACTGACGAAATATTTATTCTTGCGAAAAATATTGGACACGATGCTCTCAAACTTGCTACGTGCACGCTACAGATATTCATTAAGGTGCACAGAAAAAATCGAGATAAATTGCTTTAATAGTTTTGGAGAACGATTTCATAAAATTACGGGTGGTAATACACTAAAACTGAAAATTTCCATGTTGAAAAAACGCGTCCGAAAGTCGGCGTTAGTTAGGCTACAAAATGTTGTTCCCACCTGATAAGCGACAGTGTGAAGGTATATAGGCTCCTTTTCCATTTTAGTTTTGCATCGTAGCTGCTATTTTAATTTTTTAATGCAGCGAAACTTCATCTTTCTCGTAATTTTCAACGACGAACTGAACACAAGCGCTCACGTGACATCTGGAGCGCGCCATGGCGGCCATTGTGAAATCGCTCGTCAGCCAATGAGAACGTGCCAAATCGGTTACGTGGCACCAACTGGCCAATGAGAGAACGCGATCTTCAAGTGCTTTGGAAATGTTGCTCGAGACGGCCAGAAACAGCCTCTAACATTCCGTCTGATTGGCCAATGCCAAATGGCCATCGAAATAATATGTTGAGAGGCCTGGATAGAGGGTAATTCCACCTTCTCAATGAATCTAAGATGGCAGCACCCAGTCAAAAAGTCCGATCACTACCGCTGATCAAAAATGACCAATTTTTGTGCTTCTAACTTTGGAAAAAACGAACGAACGCGACATTTTGTAGTTTTTTAGTGAGACTACACTCAACTAAAGTGCTATTTATAAAATTACTAGCAGTTGTGCCGGGCTTCGTTTTGTTTGTGGTTGTTTCCCCAGTTTCAGTCGGTGTGACCTGAACGTTGACTGCGATAGGCAATTTTTCTTCCTGTAATGCTCCCCTTTTCGTCCCTCCAGTCTTCCCTCCCCCTTTCTTCTCATCATCTTCCTGCCCTCTTCCACAGCGTCGCCCTCCTCCTTTTGCGAGATTTTGTAAAAACTGAATCGGTGTCCATCCCAAACACCCCAAAAAACGTACCTTTTAAGTTCAGTTAATGCTTAATGGTAACGACGCACTCCCCCCTCCCCCCTTAATGTCTTTAGTTATTATATCATTAGAATGCTAATAGCCGGGCTAACAGACTCACTGCCCCACACGCTGTGTTCCTAGTTCGTTTTGATAATGGTTTCGTCTGCGTGAATTGTTAGTAGTGGTATCTAGTGGGCGATCTCAGAAGCTTCGCGCTCGCTACGTCCATCACTCTCGCGCTCAGCTCACCGGTTTTCCTGGGAGACTCTCACTTGTAGTATAGGATAGACATCGGTAACAACATTTTAATTACAGAAATCGATGTACAATATATCAGGTAGCGAATTTCAGCGTTTCTTTTTTCGATATTTTGGCCGAAAATTGCATTTTTCGACCCGCACTTCTACGCACGTATATATATACGTTGATACTCTCATTGGGCCACATCGTTGCCAACGTATATATACGTTCATAATCCTTAAAGGGTTAATATAGAGCTGTTCCTTATGCAGAGGTTCTTGATAGTAGAGGCATTTGTGAACTGAAGGTGGCCAACCAAACAGCTAAAAAGTGTTCTGTATAGGGATAAGTTCCTTCAGTATCGTAAATTTTCGATAGGGATTATCCAAAAAACAATACCTAAACTAAACATTATTTGTTTACATTTTATTATTATTTACTTAAACATGTTGCACCTTACAGCTTGCTATCTCATAATTTTCTGCCTCCAGATAAAAGCTTCCCAAAACTTGCTGACCTATGTTCAGCATGCTGGACAAATATTTTCTGCCACCCATATCTGTTGTTTCCTTGTGCACGTGTAGTATCATCTGATGGCTTACAACAAGTAAGAATAAAAAAGCTGCCACCACTGCCTAAAATTTGTGAAAGTCGCCAGCGCCACCGCCAAAGAATGTTTTACTAGCGCACAACTCTAGTTTCAGCAACCTTTAAATATCGGCCAACACTCCCCGAAGTGGGCACGGTCCACTCACTGCTTAGGGGAAAAAGGTTGATTTGTCAGGCAGGGCAGCTTAACAACCCAGATAGTGCGTGAGCAACTTGCTATGCACTTTACACAGTGGGATGACTAGGGTCGGAACGGAACGAAACTAATGATTATGAATGATCAGCATGTGTTTATGCCGGTTTTTTTTTTTTTTTTAATTATGTGCCTAAAACTGGTACGGCTGTGGCCGTACCAGTCGTACCGCTTCCGTCGGCCCTGATCAGGCATTACTACTTGTGGGAAAGCTTCTTTCTACATCTTCACTCTGTGTATATTTTCATCAGGGACTACTTCTTGTGGGAAAGATTCTTTCTACATCTTCACCCTGTATATTACACTGTGTTGGAACACTATTCAAATGGTAATACACAGGGTGAAGATGTTGAAAGAAGCTTTCCCACAAGTAGTAGTGCCTGATGAAGACAGACGGGCTGTTTGTCTAAATTTGTAAGAATATTGGTGATTATATTCACTTTGGAATATTATAAGGCAGGCTGGGTGTCCCTTTAAATGCAGTTAAACCCCATTATAGCGATACCTTGTAAAGTTAGAAACTGTGAAACGATAATCCTGGTTTACGGTTTAGTTTTCAAAGGCCCATCAGGTATTGTTATGAAGACGTCTCCGTGTATATTAGGGTGCTTCATTCAGAATAACACCCTTCTTAAACTGCTGTGGTTATCTCGAGATGGAAAGGGACAATTTTGCTAGGAAATTCTTGACATCTTTACCTGGAGCACAGACGCATTTTTGGGTCCTTTTCTTCCTGTATGCCAGGGATGTTGTGAAGCTGGACTTGAATCTGGAACCTCCGTCGTTAAGTAGTCATGCGAACTACACGGCAATCTTTTTTTTCCGTCTAGCTTTGACTTGTGTTTTGTATTGTGCCGGAGATCGCTAACATGCTTGCTTCTGTTGGGACATTGTGAGAAGGGGGAAAAAACCTTACAACATTTAATTAAGATCCGATTCCTATTTTCTTTTCAGTACCAACTGAACCACAGGAATTGAACTGGATGCCTTTAAGTGCACAGTCGATACGGTTGACATGGAAACCTCCGAAATATCCAAACGGCATAATAACTAACTACTATGTTATGTATAATACAGACCGAGATCCTCATATTCACCCAGAGAAATGGACGATCAAAGAGGAAGAAGGTAACTAATTGTGTGTCATTGTTATTGAATAATTTGAAATATGTTAATTGCATGATGTAGGGCGAAATGACAAGGGCGAAATGAATATTAAATGATCGATTGTATGGGTGTGCAAAATTTAGATTGTACCAGATCAATTTAATTCCAGCCAACATTTTTTACAAATCTAAAGTTCACATTGCACCCGGTTCTCGTAAACAAAGAAAGCACACACAATTTCAAGATCAAAGATATTTAGACAGTACTAATCTTGCAAATTTTGGATAATCAATTACAGCCGAATATCTTCTTTGACTTATCGAAAATTTGCAAGATATAGTACTGCTATATCTTTAACCTTGAAATTGTGCTTGTTTTCTTTGTTTACAATGTCTTACAACTTTCAATGTAAACTTCACAACAATTTTTTTTTTAAACTCGCTGCTTAAGCAGTTTAATGGACTAACATTCGACTCTTTTAAAATTAAAAACGTAAAGGAATCTGTGGGCAAATCTTGGGAGCAGGTGGTGGACTCAGTAAGCGGGATAAAACATCACTGGAGGTTTAATGATAACAGATAGTGTTTACAAATTGCTAAGCGATATGTTGACGGCATTGAAACGTAAAACATACAGTTTAACCCTTTCACTGCTACCAAATAAAACCCTTAAAAAACACGCTGTGCTAAGAAAAAGTATCAACAGCCAAATAAACAGTTGCATATCGGTTATTACTTCTGCAATGCACATTTAGGCTCTTATTGCACCCCCACTTCAGTGCTCCCCCAGTGGTGCCACCCCCTGGTGTTTCTTCTTCCTCCTCTCCAGCCGCCCCCACCACACATGACAACTATTCTGAAACTTTGTTGCCAGATGGCTCTAAAACCAAGCAATTATCGTTCTCATATTTTTCTTCTTCATTGTCAGTATCTCTAAATTCATCATCTTATTCATTTGTTGTAAATAATCGAACAAATTCTGGTTCAGGCAACCCACTAAGACGTGACGGTCCAGCCATTTTTATTTGACAAACAGTGCAGGGAAGCGCGCCACAACAACTGCCCGCTAACATCACCGTCTAGTTTACTGATTTGCCCTGGTGGTAAGGAAGTAAAATTAATGTTTCAACTGGCTGCCAACAGATGGCAGCACATTGCAAAAGTCGTTTTTTCGTGCTAGAGTTGGCACCAGCAGTTTAAAAAATGTAAACGAGTACACTCGATTATAGCACAGCAGGCACGAAACTGCTGTACGTGTATACTCGATTGTAGCAGTTAAAGGGTTAAACAACAGCTTTCAAACAAACAAACAACAGTGTAGGTTTGTAGCCTTTAATTGTGTCGTGTGTGCTGTAACAATGGACACATACTTCTTATCTTCACATTCACATCTGAGAGTTGAACTAACCTGAAAGCAATTGCTTTACGTAGAAAGGCTGATTGTTCTTGTGCAATACTAACCCATTTTATTTTGGTAGGGGGGATAGAGTAATGATTTTTGCTAAATAATTGAAACAGTTTAAGCTATCGATTTGAGATGGCAGCATCCGAAATTTTTAAAACAAAAAATGTTTGAATATCAAAAATTCGTCAATCTCCATTTTTTTTTTCTTCATGGTCTTTTGCAATAATATTGGTCATCATTTTGGTACAACTTTTTTACTTTCAACCACAATAATGACCATTTTCCTTTCATGCAGGATCGGAATTGTCCACAAAAGTTAACGGCTTGGCGAGCAACACTGCTTATTACTTCTGTCTCCGTGCCAAGACCAACGCTGGAACTGGTCCTCCTACCGACACCATTCTTCTCAACATTCCGACACAGTACAAAAATCAGTCAAGTACACAACCTGCTGGTAAGTACACAACAAACTAGCAGTTTCATTTAACCGTGACTCCAAATTTAAGAAGGCGGACAACCAATCACACTCTTGAGTAGACCTTATCCCTCATAATCCAGTTAAAAAAAAAAAAAGACTTCTTTTCCAGGGGGTGCAGAAGCCCCTTCACAAATTTACCGTAAATCTTAAAAACTTGTTGGATGATAGTTTTTATCACCTTGATTTTTGTTTGTTGGTGTAATTGGGATGCATCTGATTCGTTTCCTCATTGCTGGATTTATATGCATTGCGTGATAAGCGTATGTGCAACATTGGCATCGTGTCTGATTGAAATGCATGATGAATTTTCATCTGCACTTTATCATTTTTGTGTTAATTATCGTTTAACTGCTAAATTTTAACACCATTAAAAAAGATTGCGGTGCTACAGAAGAACAACTCTGATTTTTCCAGCTGAATGACACTGAAAATTATTTTATATGCCAACATGTGAGATGGACCTATTTTTAGAGATTTTGTTCGTTTATGAACGTCCTCCATGAATTAAAATTCAAAATTTGGGTATATACCTGAGTGTAAGCCTTTTGGTGGGTGTTTACCGAAATAGTAAGGCGCGCCGATACCAGCTTTACCGATCTGGTACCGATGCTGAACCTGTTTTGAAAATGTTGCCGGTACCGTACCGATACATACATCCAAAATTGTATCTCCAATTTTCAGAGGCATAGTTTTCTACAAAAGGCTTAATAATTATTAAATTTAAAAATTTTTAAATAGTAACCCACAGTTAACATAGCTAGAAAGATACTCTGTGATTTCCTGAGCAAAACGCAGTGAATCGCATGTCGTAAAATCTCGAATGGTTCCCGAGAGTTATCATTAGTTCTGCGAAGTTGCACACACCGCAAATATCGGCATCCGATCCAATATTGGGGCAGTCTTACACAATGGGCATTTACCTAGGTAGCAAGCGTCACCGAAAATGTAAGTAAACATTGAAGAAATGTTTTTCGTGGTGGTTAATGTGTATTTTCCTGGACTCATGTTGGTATTTCGTGGTTACCTGGCTACTTACGGTGTAAACGAATCTGTTTGCACGAACGACATTTTGTTTTACTGTCTCTAGCACTAATCCTTCCCAGTAATGGAGACCATCTTATTAATAGAATGTTTAATGTATGTTTCTTTTCTTGCGTTTCAGTTTACAATGAAGACTTTCAAGACCCACAGCTTGGAATAATTGTGGGCATATCCATTGGTGTGGGATGCATGATTGTGTGTGCAATCATTATTGTTTTCAGGAACAGGTAACTCATATTGATATGTTCATATTAAAATAGTACTTAGTCGGATGTTCTATTTTCTAAGATACAGAATGGAACGTTATTTGAACGAATAATGTAAATCGTGTATTAGCTGTCCATGGGCTTACGCAGTTGATTTGACAAAAGTAGGAGGTGGGAGTTAAATAAAGCATAGTCCGTTTTCTAACCTTGCTTCTGGACATAGGTAACGGAAAATTCAGCGATTAAAATCTTTTTGAATGACATTGGAAAGGCCATTTTTTACATCCCCTTTAGACCTTTCAGTTACAACGCCGTATTTATCCTTTCTGAAAATATCCCATATGTATAAAAACCTGCAAAAACTACCACGGCCAAAACATGGCCGCCGTAAACATGTTGCATGCCTCAGTAAAATAAATCTTAGTGCTGTAAAATAATTTAACGGTCTACAGGAATAAAATATTATAATTATATTGTAAATTATTATACAAAAATATACATGTGACCATTGTACTTGTCCTACCTCTTTCGGGGACGGTTCTGGGTGTAACGTAGTTGGGAAGAAGGGATGAGTTATGGCTCGTCTGGGGGGGGGGGGGGGAGTTTTGGAGGGAAGACCCAGGTTTTGAAAGGGGTAGGATCACTGGAAATTTTAGTATTCTAAAACTAGGATAAAGCTCACTACCACACTTGAGTTTTCTTTCCCATGTCATAAACGACAATTAGGTTTATTTGCCATATGTACAAATACGTCACAATTCAGTACCAAGTAGTAAGTGAAGTTAGACATTTACGGTATTAACCGTAGCCAGGTGGGCAAAAAATAATTGGTAGCAGCGGCTTATAAATTAGATTACTCGACGGATTAAATTAGTGTCGCTCCACACAACACGAGCACAAACTGAGATTCTTCGTATAGAGCACCACCACACGCTGCAAAGAGACTCGAAAAACATCGCTGCAATTCATACTGTGAAAAGATCGATCGAAGCTGCAAAGAGAAAATCAACAACCAGTAGGTTTCAAACTTTGCACAACCACACGCCCACACCTTGAATAATTCGTACATTACTTGGATTATTGCATCACGTACACCACCTGATACTAAATTAGTGCTCTTACAACACCGAAAGCCTACACGGAGCACAATATCGTATTCCACGATGAAATTAGCCTTAACCTCACCACACTCATAAAATGGCTCGTTACAGAAATTAGCAACTGCTTCGAAAACTAAAAATTGGTAGTAACAGGCCTTCCTACTTTTCCTACTTTTTTGGTGAATGTCCTACTTTTGTCCTCCTTATTAAAAAATGTCCTACTTTATCTACTTTAAAAAAGTTTAAAATGTATCCTATGCTTAATTTTGTAAAGTTCAGTACAGACACAGACCAAAATACAATCTGAACTAAACCAATCAGATTGTTACAAGCGAATTATTACAGTGCTCAAGGTTTTTACTTCTTTTCCGATAATGCACTTTCTGGTATCGCTGTGAATTCTTCGGTAATTTTCTGACGACGCTCTTCCAGAAAGAATTAAGTTACGTTGGTGCACATACTTTATTAACAAACTAAATGTTCTTGTATTTCAATGTCTAAGGCAATGTATGAAACCATAAGTTCTTTAAGAGTGTCACAGGTAGTGATCTCATGGCAATAAATAATATAAGTGAAGAAAAGAATGTGTTGCCAAATTAAAACTGTAAATTGGAGCGTTTTGGGACCGTTTGAGTGCATATAACGTACAAGTGCGTGCAACGTCTTCACTGTAGCGTACAAGAAACTGGCAAAAATATTATTGACTTCGAAGTATCAAGATTTAAAGAATCTTCAGTGCCTTGATGGGTTGCAAAGAATCATTTCAGCGGATATTTAAATGATGGTGCATCTCTTGACACTTGAAACCGGCAGGGTAATAAAATAATGGAAATGTCACCCAGTTGATTCTGGTGTTTCTGATGACTTGTAGAAGTTGGAAAACATAGCAAAGTTGACTCCAAAGAATTGACTCTTACTGGGAGCAAAAACTTCGGTGAGGCGGAAGCAAGGTCGAAGGCTAGGCAGAATAGTGGCGAACGGAATAACGGAGCATCAGCATACAAGAACCCTCGTGGCTGACATCTTTAGTATCGTCTCCTTGAAACGGCAACGTGACGTCAGTAGCGGCGGACATCATGATGAAGTCTCAATTGAGGGCTCACTGCGAGTATATACGGGAAATAGAATTTGCATAGATTATTAAAGATGATCATGAGTGGATTTTAATTAAATATAATGACAGTTAAAAGTATGTATTAACAAGGGAAATTCAAGACTTGTAGTACAACACAATGACATAGATTATTACCGTATGAGTATTGTAAAATTACGAATTACGAAAGTATAACTTCGTGGACATGATGGTTGCATCATAAATTGCCGGTATAACTCGGGCCCACACTTAAATGTTAAGCGTGGCACAAGAAAAGAGTGCAAACGAGCATCAAAGTCACTGAAAGACACTACATGCTATGTTTTCATAGCTAAAAAAAATTGTGAAGTTCTACTAGATAAATGCGCTTACGAAAATATGCATTTTGCAGTACCCGGGAGACCTTGAAATGATAACATATCCACTGGTTATTCTTCCACTATAGTATCGTTTACTGCTTCACAAATGTTTTTTTTTTTTTAATTTTTAATACTGTACAAATAGTTAATTTATTGGGTTACCAGTATGTAGTTCAATGTGCAGGCCTTTTTAGTGTCTCAAACTCAACACTTAAGGATAATTATTAGTATTAAATCATCGTTGTTGAGATTAATTGCAACACTTAATTATTGTAGAACTTGTTGTTTGTTAAGGTGCTTCCCGCCAACACAGGAGCCTCCGCATCATTATGTTCACCACTACCATCACCACCATCGTAACGGACATCTGCCTAATTCTCACTGTAATGGGCGAAGTCGAACGGATCATCGTTTGTCCAACTCGGATTCTCATGAGATGGAGAGTTTCATGCCCATGCTGACGGATACCATCAGCAGTCACATAGACACAAAGGTAAGAGTTGCATTGTTTGTAACTTTATATCGTTCAGTTACTACTTAAACTTAACCACGCAATGCTTGCTAATTTATTGAAGCTCAGATGCATGGCAACAGCTTTTAATAGACAACTTCTGCAGGGTTGCTTGCAATGCTTGGTTTTTGTTCTTTTTTGGCTTCTTACACGAATTAGCTTTTACAGATAGATAATTAAAAATCTGTGGTATAGGTTTGTAAAGGTTAAATCATGTAAACGTTAAACACGGGTTTTATTGCAGTCATTCAACATTCCCTTTTAAAAACAGAAACTCTGCATACAAACTACATTTAACTTGGTTTTGTTCCACACAAGAGTAAATAAAATCAGTGATTCTACGATATGGAAGTTAAATTGTTTAAACGTTAATCACAACAGTCGTTCAGCACTCTCAATTAAAAACTAAAACTTTGCCTACAAACTGCAGTTGGGTTTGTTCCAAAAGTAAGTAACATTTCTATATTAAACCTAAACCAAAAATTCCATAGTATAGTTTTACTCAAAAATCACAGAATTTCCTTTTTTTTCAACGTAAATTGACGTAGCATTAGATTATTCATAATCGGTTTCAAAAGTTATACATTGACTGTTTAGCAATTTAAAAGTTTTTATCCCACAATACCTCCCCAATTAAATTTAGCATTAAATGTCGAGCTTAAGCTGAAACTAAGCAAAATTTTGAGGCAGTTCTCAGCTTATGGTTTCAAAGATGTCTTTAAAGCGCAGTATGTATTATATTTATAAAGGCTCTACTTTCCACATTTTTCATCATAACATCTGAAAGAAAAAAATTAACGACTTGGTTTTAATCACTGGGTATTATTCCTTGTTCTGTGAGTTTATTTTTAAATTTTCACTGAAATACAATATTGTGTGCTGGAGCAAGTTACGCTCTCAATGCCCAAACACCGGCCATGTGTTTTGAGGAGTCGTTTATACACAGCCTGGTTTAGTTTGATCGCTCCCTTTACATAATTATAATATCTTGGAAATTATGCAAATTTGTGTAGGTACGTATTGGAGATACGAGTTCGTTAATAGTTTTCCAAGCTTGCCCGAAACACTAACCATTTTGGGGTCAGGAAATTCACAGTTGTAAAGGATTGATTTACAACACAAATTAAAGACACAAATTATACCCAAGTTCCTCATGGCAAAATATGTGTACCTACCTAGTTTTCTACGTGGTACTGTGATACATGTGGGAAGAAACTAAACATGCTAGCACAATCAACGAGTGTTTAATTAAGCTAATCTGCTTGAGCCTTCTTTAAAAATGGAATTCCCATTAAGAAATCAAATAATAGTTTAAGTCGTAACACAAACATCTTTAAAAGAAGAGGTACCCAGGAACCATATTGGGTACAGACAACCTACAGTTGCACCAAATAATTTGTCGGCAGACCTTTATTTATGTTTTCTGTTCAATTTTTGTTCAAATTCTTGTTCAACGTAGTGTAAAATACATTTGCTAAAAAAAAAAGCACATGAAGTTGTGGCCGTGCTCTGGGCTTGTGTTACCTTTATCTAAAATGTTTACATTTAAATCTTAAATGTTTTGTAGTGCTCTGTTAATAGCCGCTGTTAGGGAAGTTTGCTGGATGTCGTTCTTTTGTACTTATTAAACCGCTACGGTGTTACGTAGTTGCATAGACATTGGAAAGGCAAATCCATGTGATCAGGTTTGGTGCACCAATAGGCTGTAGTTGCAGTGCAAAAATGCACATCCGTGAAAGTGCGCTGAGTGTGACAGCACTGCTTGTGGAAGAGTTCTAAAATGTAGAGGATTGTTCAGTGATCTTTCTGGGAAGAAAGCTTAACGCTGCCAGTAGTACGTAAAGAATAACGAGTAAAATACTTGGAACAAATTCTATGTATACCGGTTCTATGTTTGACCAAATCACCAGTTTCGGAAGATGCACTCTCAATCCATGCACCAGCTGTAGACGCTGTAATCTGCCGCTGCAATCTGCCATAAGCGGAAACAAGGTCTTAACCCTTTAATGCCCATGCCGAAATGGATGTTTTTTTTTTTTTAAAGTCGGGTCAATCGCGGGATTCGAGCCGGCATTCACTTGAGTTGAAGACGAGGACACGTAACCACTGGGCTGTTGCTGCTCACTTTGCTCTGGTTCCTGGGGGACCCCTCACAAAGCTCGCGTTGCACGTTCGTTTTTTGCCGTTCCGTAGCCGCTACGTATGTGGCCATTGGGCAGTAAGGGTTAAAATGACAAATTTGATGCTTTTCTAGGGATAGACTGACTCACTTCGGTTTTATGCTCATTGGATCGACAGAATTCAGCAAAACTGATCCAAACCGAATCCGGATAACTCATCGGACCGAAAAGTCAATTTGTTTTATTATTAAGGGTATACAATTTAAAATGAAATGCTTCCAAACCCATAGCTTTCGTCACGTTTACGTGCAATGTCATATCTACAATCATGCTACTTTCACTACGAAGATGGGACAAGGATGGGGGCATGTCAACTTGTTAGCCGAAAACAGGTAGCGACTAAAAAGAGAAACGTTGGGTTTTTTTTTTTTAGTTTTTTTTTCTTCTTTATCTATTTATGTGCTACAGGTCAGTTACTAAAACCGAGAATTTATTACTAAACCAAAAACTTATTTCTAGTTCAAAGAAAAGATCGCAGATGGATGTCTGATCGACTAAATAAAAGTATAATTTAAAAAATTTATACGATGTATGCTGGGGCAAAGTGGGACGATCAGTACAAGTAACTTGAACAAGGCTACATTGCTGCAATGACGTCGTTCCAATTTAGTCATACAGGCGCTAAAGACGTTTCCACTCAGTATTTGGTTTGATTGAGAATTATTCAAATCCTGATACCGACTGAATACCCAAGATTCGGTACCAGACCGAGTATGCTATCCGGATTTGTTCGATCCCTTATGATTTCCCAGCCCGGGTCATGGAGCAACCACCTTAACCCTTTAAAGACTGCGTGCGTGCTAAGAACTTATAACTGACTTGTAGAAAAAAAATAGCAGCTTCTCACCCAGTTGAGGTAAGGGAATGAAACCTGTGTCATTTTTATCCTTAATGATCTAGCTTTCATACCCCAGTGTACATTTTACTGTAATTAGCTGGAAGTTTTCGATATGACTTGTAGAAGAGCTGTAAACAATGATTATACAGCGGGCGCATTCGGGCGCACCCGTCCTTAAAGGGTTAAAACAAGCCCAATACTCCTTTCTCCAATACTCTTTATATGCTTAGACACTAATGTAACTTTACGGTCCTGGGCTATCACTGATACCATCATTAAAACTGATAAAGGGACTATTTTTTTTAATTGGTAGAAGTAAATTTTTGGGGCTAAAGTTGAACTGGGTCACATGTTTTATGACCCAGTGACCCAACGGCCTAGTGAGCCATAGTCTGACCCAGTGACTTGAATTTTTGGTTGATTTCAGGATTTTTAAAGGAATTCATGACTATGCAAACCCAGTCAGCACTCAGCAGCTGCGGGATGTATTTTGGCTAGGGTTATGCCGTTAACCAAAATTCGGTTTTGGTCCCGTTTATTTGAAAAAGCTAAAAAGTGTTTTTAGGTTTCCGAAAAACCGTGAAAAGATGTTAATCGAAACAGTTGATCTTTCATTTACAACTACTCAACTAGGTACATAATTGAGTTCTGGCTGAAAATCATAATTAATCAGCCGAACGTGGGGTGCCACAATACTTGCGTTTTCCGTTCCGTTTTGTTATAAAATTTAGTTAAATGTAATGTAACTAGCTGATGGGGAATCCCAACTCTCCCGAAAGGCAGTCCCCCTTCCTTCATCTAGTTGCTGAGTTGGGGGGGGGGGGTCCCCCTTTGCAGCACACTGGGTCATATTTGTGTATTGACCGAGTGACCCAGCTCAAAAAATGTGACCCAGTTGACCCAATCCAACACTGCCTGTGGTTAATAACTTAATTTATTAGGAGTTGAAACTTGAAGGAAGTTGAGTAAAGCATAGAACATCAACATTTGATCTGAACTGCTTTACTTTAAGTCAATGTGTGCAGGATTTAAAATTGGTTCAACCGATGTTGTACACTGAAGCATGGGCTCCAAGAAGTGTCATTGTGTGGTAGAACCCTCTCCAAATTCGGTTGCCACTTGCCATTTGACGAGTGGAAATCAACAGTTGGTGACTTCAGTTTAGCCACTCTTCAAAAAGACTACTTTTAGCAATAAATAAAGATTTACACTCAAATAGCAATATCTTGAGAACAGTATAAACAGACAAATGGCTGGCGGCACTATGCCTAGATATACAAGGGCTATGAAATAGTTTTTTTCTTCAGTAATACTGGTATTCAAGAAAATTAAACAATTTTGTAAATGAATAAATTTGAAAAAGCATAATAGTGCAAGATGGTAAAGATGTATTGGCTATTATGGCGAGTAAAAATAAAGAAACCGCGGTATACCGGCAAAAGGGTGAGTGCTACTGAATTGACATTCCAGAGGGCTGGGTTGTGATGGCAGACATCTTGTGGTTTCTCCACCAAAAGTTTTCCTCTCAAACCAACTAGGACTGAATACAAAATGTATGTACAAGTCCAATACTGCACCAATCCAATACTGAACTGTTCCAGTTTCTTTAATCATCTGATACCCAACCAATGAAATACCTAATGAGGCAGCCAATCCAATAC
>JAHWFP010221959.1:36766-69609 GCA_023313725.1 Lithobius niger | reverse complement strand
TGAGGCAGCCAATCCAATACGGAACTGTTCCAGTTTCTTTAATCAACTATTACCCAACCAATGAAATACCTAATGAGGCGGCCAAATCTTCAAAATAAATTCCAAATAGCAACAACCACGTGAGTTACAGACGAGGCTAAGGCGACACCACTATCACTTTTTGCTGAGCCGATCCAATACCGATCCGATACTGGGGTATTTTTTGGGTAAAAATGAGACCTAAATTGCTTTTGCAGCTTCTGCCTATTGTCTTTTTTTGGGAACTAACTTCTGGTTTTTGTTACATATCTTCAGAACAACTTGAGCCATGGACTTGAAATTAGCATCAGTCGAAAGCTCTCGGGAAAAACGGGTTAAATTGGTGTATTTGAGCATCAAAATCAGTCAAGATTTGGTGAAGTATTGACAAAATTTGGAGAAAAAATGTTACTGAAATAATGAAAAAATACTGTTTTACCAATACTGTCTAGCTGATACTGATTAGATACCGATACTGTAGTACCGGTGTAGCATTGTACAAATTTCTAGTTGATATTATCAAATACCGGTACAAGCTTTCACAGAATGTCTTCACGTAAAGAAATGAACTGCTTTCAAGATTTTCACTTCTAATTTCTGAAGCAAGCGAGATATCAACTCAGGATTTAGACAATTGGAAAGCAGCCAAAAGGTTCTATTAAACAGTATGTTGATGAAACTGATTATCATAAAAACTGATTACTGTAAATCGGCCATTTCTGAATGCTTGCCCAAAGTTCGTCGTAATACCAATTTTTCCTTTTGTGTCTTGTGACGAGCAAATGACAATCACTGACTGGTTGGGCTAAATTTGCTAGAATCAGGGTGCACCAAATGCGGCCATATGGATTTGCCTACAATATGCCATCAGCTGACTACTTACTTAACTTGCTAATATCTGCCTCCGTTACTGTTGTAGGGTGCATACCCGCTCCATTGTTGTAATGGAAATGGGTTGTCCGATAAACTGCACAACTCCTCCATCCTAAATGGTCACGCAATGAGAGACAAACAAACAATAAATATTACTGAAAATCCACAGGTAAATAAAGCACGTTTCGTGTTTTGTGTAGGGCTGAAAGTCGTTAAGAGGAAAGACGTTATCGTATTTTCTCGCAAGAAGTTACCGTACTTTCTCGCATGAGGTTGCCGTATTTCCTTGCTTAAGTTCCCAGGTGCTTGATATTTCAGTGACACGTAAAATGTGGTGGTAACTTCCGAGGCCCTGTACCTGCGAGCCTATTTAACAGCCTATCAACTAAACATCATCGCCTAAGAAAGTTACAGACTACATTTGAATGCCTTTCTCTTTAATTATGAGGACTTCTTTGTCAATATGGTTTTGTGTGTGGACAATGAGAAGAGAATTGCGAACTTGATCACATATTAAACACCTGTTTCGAAAGCACATCCATGTTCCTATTTGAATCATGCCTGGTACTTTTTATTTTTGTATAAGCCCGGCACTGTCCCAAGGTCCGGAGCTTAATTGAGGAAATACGCTACCTATTTAATATCATTTGGCTGCTATTATGTGAATTTGTAGGAAGTTTACAAATGTATCGTTTTTTATCTGTTTAATTTTTTTGTCAAGTGCTAATTCAGTCAAGTTCTTGCAAGCAATGTGAAAGCATGCAAGTTTTAAAACTTCAATGTCATGAACGTCACAAATAGCCCGTATACACAAAAGAACGGAAAATTAAATATAACCCGTCTTTGCCCACATATAACACGTGCAACAAGAATGGTGGGGCCCCTGCTCTTAACACCAGTTCATAGCAACACGAGCACTCTTTTTTTTTTTCATACGTGATATTTACCAGAGAGAACAAGTTAAATGCAATCTATGTTCTGATTTGCCGTTTATCAGTGCATGCCAAATTAAGGTAGGGTCTAGTTCCGAAGTTCGTTATTTAAAGTATCAAGTTTTAATTCAGGATTGTCTTTCGATGCAAAAAATAAAAGTAACCAAAGTTCTACCAATCCAAAACAACTACTTGTTGGAAAGTGTTTTCTCTTTTTCTTTTCGTGTCTTTGCACGTTTTATGTTTTTAAAGTTTTTTTTAATACAGCATGAAAAGGAAGTATTTCATAGTTAACTATAAGTTTAACCCTCTTAAAAGTTTAACAAACTTTTTTATATAAATAAATTCACTGCTGCCTTAGGCGACTGAACACTTTTATATGGTTTATAGTCTCGTGTAAATAGTATGTCATGCTAAGATGATCCAAGATGGTTCCTGGCGTAATTGAAGGCCTACCAAAGTTGAAAAGATGGTTTACAGACATCGCCCTACAACCTTAAAAATGCCGCCATCAATAATTTTTTTTAGGGTGGGAGGGATTTCTGACAACTTTGGACAAATTTCTGTTAGCCATTTACTTAACTTTTGAATGATTTTGATGTTTCAATACACCATTTTAATCGTCTTGATGAGACCTTTTCATTGGCCGTAAATCAAACTTAATAGATTAAAGTATTAAGAAGTTATAGTTTCTTTCAAGAAAGAACGGTTTGCCTTATATGGTCATTA
Source organism: Lithobius niger (assembly GCA_023313725.1). Taxonomy (NCBI): domain Eukaryota; kingdom Metazoa; phylum Arthropoda; class Chilopoda; order Lithobiomorpha; family Lithobiidae; genus Lithobius; species Lithobius niger. The sequence goes on along the minus strand of JAHWFP010221959.1, from coordinate 67,057 downwards.
CGCGGCGATTGATTAGGCCTGGAATAAAACGTCATCGGCCATGACGTCATCAAATTAAGCGCCAAACAGTTAGTCCAATATGGCGTCATTTTCGGATCGCGTAAGCATGAACAAAAAAGGGAGAAACTTTACATAACCAAGCAAGGGGAATAGTGTGGAATGTCTTTCATTACTTCAAGATTCAAGGAGAAGCTGCTAGTGTTTGTGATCTTCTAGAACAAACTGCATCGGTAACGAACGTCTCCATTTATACAGTGAAAAGATTGTCAACAGCGGAAAAGCTGCGTTAGTAGCCGACAAAACGGCAGCAATAGCCGGCCGGCCAACGTTCTGTACGCTGGGTAAGAAGCGACCGCATCCCTCGCCTGTCACTGACATGAGGAGTTTAAACTAACTATTCTTCGAGCTACTGTAGGAGAACTCTTTCAAGGTAGTAATTATTCTACATTGATAGCATTATTCGAAGCTAATCTCAAAAATAAGAGTTTAACGGCAGCAAGTCGTCTTTGCGTCGAATAGTGCTTTCGAGACTGAAAATGAAGTACGGCAAAGTTGACAGGCGTAAATTTTACATTGAACAATCTGAAATTGTTGCCCAATGTCAAAGGTATTTATGTCAAATTAAACAACTACGCTCAGAAAATGACTCTCGTGTATCTTGATGAAACATGGGTGAATGCACACCACAGAAGGGCCAAACAATGGCATAACCACAGATGAAATTAACATTCGCGGCAGACAAATTCCGATCGGCCAAAGGCAGTGTTTGATTGTGTATCACGCGGGGAAGCAGCAGCGGCTTCGTGCCAAACGCTACGCTTTTGTTCCGATTCAAGACGAAATGCACAAATTATCATGATGAAATGAATGATTGGATGTTTTACCCATTGTTTGTGGACCAGCAGTTGCCAAACATTCGTTTTCCAGCCATTAGCAGCTTCTCCATGAATTTCTACTCTTGACGTGTTTTCAGAAGCCCCCTTGACTTGGCTACAGCAAGATTTGGAGGATTTCCGGCCCTTTTCAGGGCCACGAAATGAACCAGAAGAGAATTTTAAAAACTTGTTCAAATGAAATAAAAATAAAAATTGTCGAAATTCCCCCAGCCCTCCCCCAACCATTTTTTTTTAATTAAAAAAAAATAGACTGGGGGGCATTCGATATAAATTTGACAAATATTTTCTTTTTTCATCCCCTTTTCCTTTCCCCTTCACCCTTTTTTTTTAAGTTTTAAATTTAAAAAAAAATTATCAAATTCATCAGGAATGACTGCCAGTCCAATAGAAAAATTGGACTGGCATACATTTCAGATATATAAGTTTTTCTTTCATTCTCTTCTTCCAGCCCCTCTCCCCCGAATCTTTTTTTTTTTATGGTAATTATAAAAGAAAATTGGACTGGCACACATTTCAGAGAAATTTTAAGTTTTTTTTTTATTCTCTCCCCATCCCACACCCTTTTTTAAAGTTACGTGTAAAATAAAATTGGGCTGGCCACATATTTCGGAGAATTTCGATGTTTTCTTTATTCATCTTAGAGGAGTAGACTTTTATTTTTAATTTTCTTCTTACACCCCCCCCCAAAAAAAAATCGTCATACACCTTTTTTTTTTTAAAGTTAATTGCAAAATAAAGTTGGCTGACCGCGCTTTTCGGTTAATTTCGATGTTTTCTTTATACATCCCACCCTTAAAGAGTCGACGTTTTATGCACTGTCATAGCTAATCGACCAAGCGTTCGTAAAGCGTTCGTATGCCGCTAAAAGGCGCACCAAAACGCAACATTCGTTTGGCAAGCAAGGCGCACCGTACCTAACGAAAACAAGAGATGATTCAGATTATTTATAAATGTAGCTTCTTTTTTGAAGGATAGTATAGTTAAAACCAATTTAAAAAAAAAAGCATCCATCGTCGGTTTTTGAGGCCTTATTACCCAAGAACCCTTTTTTTTTTAACTTTGCATTGCCTAACTGATCAATATTAGCAATCGAGTAAATTTCATTTTTTCTACTGAAGCCTGGGGAACTTTCCAATCAGTGTTTTAAGGCTTATAATGAATTTATTTTTCCAAGTTATTTTCCTTTCTGTAAAGTTGATTTTCCTAAATATTTAAAGTTTCAGCTAATACACTAAATACACTAATGCATTACACTTATGCATTACACTTGAAGGTTCTATAGGTGTATGCTGTTCGTTTTACTAATTTTAATTACGATGCCGTTAAACGCATTGTATTTCATCAGTCTGAAGTCCATCGTATTGCAGGATACATGTCGCAGAGAATCCACCAATTTCTTCCTTTATTAGGGATGATAGTTTACCAAATACTGACAATTTGAGCTTATGCGAATCTGGCATAGTAAGTCGCACATTTTAACCAACAAGTAGCAGTCATTGCAGTCAAAAATCACTCAAATTCAAATGAAACAAATACAACTTCATATTTACGAATTTTTGATAGGTGTGGAGACTTAGGTGTGTTAGGGTGTTACCTCCTATCATCGCCACGCTTTCTTCCACAATGTTCTGATGTGATAGGACTTATTGAACACCCTAAGTTAACATGCCTATAGCAAATTTGCAAATAAGAGGTATATTTTATTGGAATTTGGGCGATTTTTGACTTGCGCGATTCTAAGAAGTTGGTTCTTTTTTTTTGTCCAATTGTCAGCATGCTGGAGAGTGCACCTTCGAGGGCTTCTTTTTTATCATTACGTCAAAAATATTAACGATATTGTCGTTCAAATGCTAGAGTCAAATAGCTAGCTTCTGTTGATCTCAAATCCTTTGCCAAAATAAGTGCCGACAGAGACATTAAAGCAACAGATTTATTTATGACGGCTACACAACCGAAAGTATGCAACTGAAACTAAGCTCAACTAAAACACAACTGAACCTATACAGCTAATACTTTTGCGTAAGGCAGTTGCCCCTTATTCTTAAATAAAGCTCGTACAGTAAAACCAAAGCTTGCTAAGCTTCCATCTTAAATAAGAAAGTTCTTAACATGTCACAGCTAATGCTATGTAACAATTAGGAATGATTTTTTCATTACGATTCCATTTCAGAAAATAAGGTATGCCTTAGATTCTACGGTAATCTTACTAGCACTGACGTTTCAAGAACGTGTGTAATTATTATCTGCTGGTCCATTTTCAATGTCAGTTTTGCACATTGCTTAAAAATAATTACACCGAGTTACAATAACACTGCCAACTCAACGCATAATCACCACTTCCAGTTTTAGTGTATGTTGCATGTAGTGACGAGTTGCATTTTAATGATATTGGTTGTGTGTTTGACATTATTTTTGACACGACACGAGCATCACAAACTGCTGGATGCACTTACGCTTGGGTCTTTTAAGTTGTTAACTTATTTCGTTACACACACATTTTTTAAGAGCGAGTATTTCTTTGGCTTTGTTGCGGCTGTATTTAAAGGGTGACACAGGGTGAAGGGAGGTAAAGCTTAAATAATAAAAAAAAAAAGTTTACCGCATACCTCCCATTCCCTCCCGCTCATTCATATTCATGTTATGCTATTATGAGGTGGCGGTTAATCCATCAGTATGTCACTGTCACATCACTTAGTTTATGGTCTTCTCTTGTGCAGTAATTAACAAACTGATAGAACTTAAAAAAAAAAGCCCCACAAAAGTTGGTCTGTCCTATCACGGAGTACACAAAAAAAATTGGTGACGATGATGTGGGGCGACGTGGTAAAGAGACGAGAAGTCAAGCGCTGTGTTTCAACTGCTGTTTTCTTTCCCGCATACAGGGTGGTCCACAAAAAACTGACGACCCAACATTTTCTAAGCCCAACTTTTCTAGTTAGCACCCCTCAGAACCAGGAGAGGATAGAAATCTTCCCGTTTCATTAGCGGCGATTTCTGTCCTTTCCTGGTTCTGAAGGGTGCTAACTAGAAAAGTTGGAATTTAGAGAGTTAGGTCGTCAGTTTTTTTGTGGACCATCCTGTACATTTAACATACCCATTTGGCATACTTGGACAGACAGTTAGTCTTGGGAATAAGCTTACTTGTAAAACCAAAACTCCTGTCCAAAGGAGTGTCCAGATAGATGAAATTTCATAATAAAAATTATTATACTCTTGGCGAAAAGTGGCTTCTTAAACTCTTTTCGTGGTGTAGCTTCTGATAGTTAGCATTCTGAATCTGGATGCCTGCCAGTGGCTTAATATTCAGTCCAAACATCATACTTATGGAGATTGCCATATTGGTTCAACCCAAAACAGGAAGGAAACACTAATACTTTAAATATCACTTGTACAATTCAGTTATTCATAGTAATAGTAAGAATTATTTGTACAAACTGTTAATAATGTACTTTCATCCTACTTGATAAACTTCTGCAAATGAATAAAATAAACAACACTAATTTGGGCTAAACAAAACCGTGATTTTGAGACTCGTTTGGAATTAGGGTTCCGTGTCGAGGATGCTGACATGGTCCCAATTTCGAAGGCGGCTGGTTTTAAACATGATGGATTAAACATGATGGATGGTCATATTGGATGGTTAATGGCGTTTTGGTTAGGGATCGACGGATATTACTGCTGTGTTAAAATTTTATTTGAAATATTACTAATAAAAGTGCACATGTTACCAAAAATTCACCAGCAGGCAGCACTGACAAATGTTTTCCGTAATAAGTTGATAGGCTCAACACATTGTTAAAGTTAACTTCGTTAATTTGTTTGAAGAGTACTTTTCAGCATAATTTTTTTCCGGTGTGGAAAAACAATTGAAACTAAAACTAGCCTACATTTTTTGTTGGTAAAAAAAAATCTACACATTCGGAAAAAGTGAAACCGAGTAAATGCTCAGAAACGAGTCGCGTATCAGTTACTTGGTCAATACTGAGACTGTGCATTCGGGAAGGAAAATATTGAATCATAAAATTAAATGTCTACTAGTGGGAGGAAATTAATATTTCGTGTCACACTTAAAAATTCTCCACTTTGCCAATGGTTCAATCACAATCTTTTACTATTCAGAACTAATGAGGGAAAATGTAAAAGGTGCAGCAGTTTTTTTGTTCTGAAAACAGTTTTTGAAACCTCTTAGGCACAAACCTCATTAAGAAATGTGTGCTTTGATAAATTTGTAGACTGAAGTGGTTTTCAGTTTATTTTAGGCTACTAAGATGGGCAGTTCCATCCAAACAGCCAACAGCGCCGAAATTCAAACATAAACTCTAGCAGGTATTCGTTATGCGGGCTCGTATACTTTTAACACTTTTACACTCTTTCATTCTTGATTAATGAAAACATTCTTGACCAATGCTTTCGCAGTAGTTTATCTTGCGACGGTCCAAGAATATCACCTCTAGCGTCGCAATACGAATGCCCCCGTATGTCCCTGCTAATCGTTACCTCGGGTTCCGAGCACCAACAAAATAGAACCGAGGTCCTATTCCATTATTCCATGCTGGGCTATGTGGGCGGTTATTGAAACTAGCGTTTTTCCAAAGTCGGTCCGTTTTCACATTCTCAACGCATGACCACAGTTCCGAACATGAATGGATATCATGTCTACGTATAATACCAATCCAATGCCACCAGCCTCTACCGGGGCGCCGATGCACGAGTAACAGATACGCTACCTAAATGTGTAAAACAAAGCAACTGAAATACAACATTTGAATTCTCCAGTCATGCAGGGCTCGAAATAGCTCGTGGCGAGCTAGCTTGCAATTGCCACGAGGATCGGCTTTGCTCGTGGCACCGTTTGCCTCGAGGTAGTAATCAAATAGCATGCAAAAATATGTCACTACTTTTTTGAAATGTAGTTCAAAATTCTTTAATATCAAATGGCATTATTTTTTTCCCCTTTTTGCCTTGAATGTACATTCTTAAGATGTTCAAGGGATTTTAAAAAATCTGGCAAAAACCCTTTTCTACATTAGCCGTAGAAAGATGCATCATGAAGCAGATGAACAGCGACTGGAGAGCTTTTCTGAATGCTGAAACTCTGTGCGCATTAATGAGAATTAGTGCAGAAGGCCCTTTACTATCCAATTTTAACCCTGATCGAGCAATCAAAAATTAGTTTTGTGCTTGTAATCGTATATAGGCCTTGCTTTTAATGCTAAAAAGAAAATAATAGTTCTCAAAATAAAAGTAAACCAGGTGTCATATAGAAATGGACATTCTACTATTTATTGCAGTTTTACATTACCAGTACAGTAGTTCCATTTCTCTCTTCTCCCCCCGCACCCCCAAAAAAAATTGGTTTGACTGTTTGAGGACTGTTCGTTGCGGATTAAAAATCACAGATAATGTGCTCTGGTGAAGTTTACACCATTGCCACGAGGTAGACAATTTTTGCCACGAGGTGAAGATTGTTCGTGGCAAGTTTTGCCACAAGCATGAAATCCTTATTTCGAGGCCTGCAGTCATTTACTCCGCCCTTCACCCCTCATTACATTCTTTTAGTGACTCCGAACGAAGCTGCAAGCAAGCATAGAAACATTGTAGTGCTTTTATTTTATATTTTTGCATTGCAGGATAGAACAGTAACCTGCAAACATACTAAATCTCTGCTGAAGTAAATGTGTTTTTACTTGCCGTGAAAAAATCCATTACCCAATTTTTAGCATTCTCCTTCTCTCAATGCTGTTTCAACTAGAGATAAAACAAGTTTTTCCGGTTCGCTAGCCACTGCGCAGCCCCCATCGTATATATAGTCTAGGCGAAGCGACGGAGCTCACCTTTACTTCTCTAGCCGCCACGCTGTTCTCTTCGTTGGATAGCTGTGCTTACCTTCGCTTCCAGCACTAGCCTCCTCCGCTTCGATACTGCGAGCAAAGGGAATGCCCAGGGAATCCCCCCTTCCTCGCCTTTCTGCCTCCCCTGTCCCTCCGTCTCTCGAGAACGTAGAGGTTCTCGAACTTGCCTCCGGACAGGACTTGCTGGAGCCTCCACCTCCGAACCCGCTGCTGTCGGAATCTTTCCCTCCGCAGTGCAATACCGCCGCCACTTCACCGGTTCCATGCGGTTCAGCCACCTCCACCGGCAGATCTCCGGTCTCTCTCTTCAGGACTTGCTCGTACCAAGGAACAGTACACGCGGGTCAAACTACTGCTTAAGGCGCGGAGGGTTGTGGCTACGTTAGCCTCCCCCGCTTGCCACGCACCCCGCCCTTCGCTCACTGCCATCCCTCGTAACGGCCGTCTCTCTTGGCCTCTACCTACGGCTACGGCGGTCCACGTCTTCATTGCGTCTGGGTGGCGGGCGGATCAGTTCGGATTACCGACATGCCTCGTCTTCGGTCCCCCTCCCTACTGCGCACTGCCTCTGCGCAGCCCTCTTGGGGTGGACCTTTTCACTGCCTGCTATCGGCTTTCACCTTTCCTCCCTCCAGCATTGACTACTACTGTTTTCTTTGATAGGGGTATGGTTTCCCTCCGCGACATCGCCATCTGCACATTCTATTGCGCAGCCTTTCTTTCAGCTTGTACTAGCTCCAGCGCTGCGTCCTTTCAAGATTGTTTTCTCCTAGGGTGATCACCACGAATACTCGTCCCTCCGCTCCTCTTCTCAGGTTATCCTACATTCCGTTATTTTTTACAGCGGTTTTCTGGATATACCTTCCGTTCCGTCTCCTGTACCTCCGTTCCTCGAACGACCATTCCGCCTCCTGCATCGGCCTCCTCCCATAGTGATTCTCTAATTTCTTTGCACCTCCGCCCAGCGGAAAAATGCCTCCCTCCGCTCCTCTTCAGGAGGATTGCTTTGGCCCCTCCGTTGTTCTACAACAGTTTTATAGCTGCGCTGACTGCTCCTTCAGTTGAGGATTATCCTCCTCCGCCCTCACAAGGTTTACCACCGTCAACCGTCCTTCCTCCGGAAGGTTTTTACGTTTGCCGTTCCTCCGGCACCACTACCACATGTAGTTCCGTCACGTCTTGCCACCGCCTCTATAATGATTCAATTTCCCCGCCTCCACACCTTACCTCTGGACAGGTGGTCGTCCATTGTGCCTCTTCTGGGGTCTCATCCCCAAAGTGACTCCGCATTTGGATGTCTCACAGAAGCCCCGCTTCAACAAATCTAAAGGATCCCGGCACAATCAATCCCTCCCAAGGACAGACGCGCCTCCGGTATCTTCAACTTGTGTCAAGTCTATTGATCATCATCCGCCTCCGGCTCCCCGGGCAGCGTCGCCCTTTCCATACAAAAACCAGGGACGCAGACGGGGCCGCTTCCTGGGACGATCCTCCTCCGATGGGCAACCCTCCTTGGGAACGTCAGTCCCGTCCCTCGCATCCTCTACGTCTCGAAATTCTGTGCCTCGTCCACAAAAACGCAATCCGTGTCGTTCGTCCTCCGTTCGTCCCGGGATTTTACAGCGACATCTTCCTATGCGACAAAAGTAACGGCGGGACACGGATGATCTTCAACCTCAAACCCCTCAATCAATTTATCTCCAATCCGCATTTTCAGATGGAAACTGTGTCCTATCTGCGAGTCCCTCCACGTAAATGACTGTACCGTATCCTTGGATCTGGCCGATGCCTCCCTTCACATCCTCTTCATGCTGCTGTCCGCCACCTATTTCGTTTCGTCCTAGACAACACAGTCTACGAATACCTTTGTCTGTCATTCGGGCTGAATGCAGCCCCACGAGTCTTCAGCTCCGTCCTCCGCCCTCCGCCCTGTTCTGGCATGCCTCCACCAACAAGGGATCCGTGTACATGCATTTCTCGACGATTGTCTTCCCCTCACCAAAATTCTCAGGTTTTGTTGACACACCTAGCCTCCGCCGTGTCACTTTTTCATCATCTAGGTTTGGGGCTCAACCTTCCGAAGTCCCGTCTTGTACCGGTACAGCGATTTGTCTTCCTCGAAGTATCCTTCGACCTCCTCCAAGGGACACTCGCGCTTTCCCCAGACCGGATCACGTCTCACCTGTTCACCGCCCGGAAGTTTCTGCGACTACCACAACACACCTTCCGGGACCTTGCTTCCACGATAGGAACCATTGACTCACTCGTTCGCCGATCTCGTTCCATACGGCGGATGGATGGCTCGTCCCCTCCATCATTACCGAGTAATACAGTGGGGGGGGGGGGGGGGGATCGGGCCTTGCTCTCAAGCTCCCCACTCAGAACCGGGACTCGTCCTTCCCATTACCAGCCTTTCTTTGGTGGATGGATGTCCTGAACTTGACTGCGTCCGTACCCCTACACGAACCTTCCCTCCGTCTCCATTTTTTCACGGATGCCTCGTGTCTAGGATGGGGTGCTCACGTCGATAACCTCACAGCCTCCAGCCTGTGGCCTCCGGATATCGACGACCATATCAACCAGCTCGAACTCCGAGCTGTTCTTCGTCCTGACGGCCCTGATGTCTCCTCCCTATGAACCTTTAGCCTCCGCACGCCTCAGCCACCTCACCAGGAAGACTGTATTCTTAGTAGCTCTGGCTGCTTGCCTCCGCTGCAGCGAACTACAAGCCCTGTCCGCCAAAGAGCGTGATTGTTTTTTCCTACCGGATTTTCAAGGCGTTACCCTCACTCCCGACTCCTCCTTCAAAGCAAAGACCTAGAAACCTACGGAACGAACGCATCCTTTCGTAATATCATCTATATCCAGTATCCTCGGGGATGATCAAGAAAGAACTCTTTGTCCGGTGCGAGCCGTCCGTTTGTATCTGAAAGCATCCCATCCTATCAGACGGGACCATACTCAACTTTTTCTCCCGTTCAATAGCAAGACTGGGCTCGCCTTCGCACGAATGATTGCCTCCTGGATTAAAGCCGTCGTCCTCCAAGCCTATGAAGCCATTGACGTCAACTGCCTCACGGAGGGTATTAAGGTCACGGCGCACGAACTCCGTGCCATCTCTACCTCCTGGGCTCACTTCAGTAACATCTCCATCACAGACATCATGGGATCCGATTCCTGGCGCCGTCCTACCGTCTTCACTTCCCATTACCTCTGGGATATGTCCTATCATGCCGACGGCTTGTGCCCTTTGTCGCAGCCCATCGAGTACTTTGACCCTTGGACACGCTGTAATCCACTTCGTGTTACAGGGGCCGATCGCTAGCTAAGGGGACTCCGATCAAACGGCGCCCGCCACTTTGACGAAGTCAGAAGGAATGCTAAAAGTTGGGTAATGGATTTTTTCACGGCAAGTAGAAACATCAAAATTCCAGTGTTACCTGGTTAATTTTTTTTCTATTGCCTATTGAAAAAATACATTACCCGGCTTCCTACCCTCCTCCCCTATCATTGCCATTTGGGCAGGGTAAAGGTGTCGAAAAGGTGAGCTCCGTTGTTTCGCCTCGACTATATATACGACGTGGAGCTGCGCAATGGCTGGCGAACCGGAAAACTTGTTTTATCTCTAGTTGAAACAGCATTGAGAGAAGGAGAATGCTAAAAATTGGGTAATGTATTTTTCCAATAAGCAATAGAAACAAAAATTAACCAGGTAACACTGGAATTTTGATGTTTTTACCCTACATTTAAAGAAAGTCACGTTACATTGGCAATTTATGGTCAAACTGCGATAATGATACTGAGTGTTGAACTACTAAAATATACTTCGTTTTTAACACACTCCCAGCCGAGGCTGTAGCACCAGAAGGCGAGAGGCACAGTTTTCTAAGTAATTCCATAGCATCTATTATATGCCACAATTGACATGAGCATGAAGCCTCACAGGGCCCTTCTTTCCAAAAATTCCAGGCATGGCTGAAGTCAGGTACGAACCGGGGACGTTTGGCACATGAAATAGTCGCATCAGCCGACATTGCCCCCTTACTAAAATATATGGCAACTTATTACACGTTAGTTAATTTTGACTGTCAAAACGTGCGTACACTCTTTAAACATTTGAAACGAGTATCTAAGCCAACTTTTCCCTACTAAAGTGTTTTCATTGCTACAGCAAATTCCTACGTGACTTATTCTTCTAAATTTCTCCCTTTTGTCAAATAATAAAGCCAGTGATCCGTGACAAAAATGTTATCACCGCCACACCTCTCCAGAACTGGCTAGGCCTGACCATGTTAGTGTAGTGTCACCAAATGTAACAGCACCTCAAGTATGATTGTTATGACCAATGAAAATTCAAGCAGAGGAGGAGAAGAATTCCTTTTTTTAAAACGTACTTAATATTTATTTGTTTATTGCTTGTTTATTGCTTGGAAAAGAAGTGTCATGCTACCAACTCAGTATTTCAAATAAAATCAGTAGTTTTAATGCTTTTAATTTTATTAGTGATGCTTATAAACTATTACAAATGCTGTGAAGTAGTAAAGGCTATAAGTTTTTAACTTAAGAAATTAAATTTTGTGACCAAAAGGCTAATTCACTATTTTTTTTGTTTGCAGCACACAACTTGGTATACGAGCAGTGACCACCGGTATCTCAATGATACAGGTGACTTCATTCCGCCCTCGCCTCTGCTAGAGCACCACCTCGAAAGAGACGAGGGGGTCGAAGAAGTGTCTGACCCCAGTCAGAACGAAGATAGTGGTGTGCAGCTTGCGCCTTCACAGGGAAGTGGAAGTTGTACTCACGATTCTGGTTCAGACCAGTCAGAACAGAGCTCCGCGACAGCTATGGCTGCTCCGGGCCATGTTGTGCCGCTTAATGGCAGTTTACCGAGGTCCCGGTCGTGGGACACCCCTATACAGCACGCAGAGGCCTTGCACGCTCACCTTCCAACATGAGCTAGAGACTTCAAAATATGCAGAGCGCCTCTCGACAAAGGGAAGCTTGGTTGTCAAAAAACTATTTAGACAGTTAAAACTACAAACACTACACAACACAGTAAACAAAAAAACCAGGTAACCCTTCGTCACACTGAATCGGATGGATGCGGGTATTTTTTTATAAACTGATATATTTATGTTAATATACATCTACTACTACATGCAATTGTTCGTTAACTTTTTTCATATTATACCATAATATTATATTTGTACTTTACTCCGTGAAAGTACATGAAGGTGATGAAACCACAAGATTTGCCAAATCCTACAACTTTTACAATTAACGGAGTGTGGTTTGTTGCCTCTATGGTTGCGGCCAAAAACAAAAACCGGCCTGATTATTAGTTTTGCTAACGAGACAAGAAAGAGATGCAGCGAGCTAACTGTGTCGCAAGTTCGAGGAGAGGCATTTATGATTTCAGGTGCCGCAGTTTCGAGGGCTTCGATATTTTGCAGAGTATCATAGCTGCCCGAGCTGTGCTGTTTTATTTTTTGGGTTATCAATTAATCAATCGTACATCATTGTATTTCATGCATTGAATTCACTCATTCATTGAATTATATTCATTCATCCATCATGACCTTAGTACCTGTTGTTTGGCGTGATTCCACGATCAGTGCGGCAGTGTGACGTTGTATAAAACCACAACCATCAAACACTCACAAAAGTCATCAGTACGAGGCAGCATCAATTTTGCTCGAACGACAAATGTTTGGAGAACGTTAAAATCGGCCTAAGTTATCAAGTTAATTTTGTTAATGTTCTTCAAAACACTTACTCATGTTAACTTGTTTATAATGTTAAATTTATTTGTAATTTACAGCAGAACCTTGATTAGCTACCATAACTGGCATTTTTTCGATTATATACGGTAGTCCACCAAGTAGGGAGTAAACCATAATGAAATTAAAAAAAAAAAAGAACTCGGGATTGTAGGACATGTTGCGTTTTTAATTTTGAACTCTTGTTTCATTTACAGTGCAGCCGATACCGGTTTTCATTGCACTCAAAGAGTTAAAATGTCGCAGCCACCTTACTCATTCATGTAAAAGGAATCTGCAAGTACTATAAATTTAAATTTGAAACCGACACTTTTCAAATTAAGGATTGGTGTCTTTGTCGAACTACTGGAATTGAACCAAATCAGGTTTTTTTTTGGTCGCTCACTTTCTTTACCTACTATTGCTCGGAGTCGTTAAAAGAAAACCGCATTAAAATAAAAGAAGAAACACTATGGCGCTTTCTTTACATTAAACGTAGCAGCATTTTCTGTTGTAATATTCAGATTTTTCACGCGGCAGCCCACGAAATATTAGACTAGCACGCTTCGACATTGGAATTTCATTCTTACATTAACAGTTAATTATTAACAGTGAATTAATCTGGTACAAATAAAGGCTGAAGTGTTGATATCCCTTTTTCCTTTACATTTTGTGACGATAACAGCATTAGCTCCTAACCAAACGACTTCTGCTAGTCTAAGCCCTGTGAGGCAGGACGATTACTGTTTTGTAAGCATTGGGTGTTATTCCGATGCAGTAACCAGAGCCTGTAATGTGCGCTGCCTGCGGCAGGTCCAGGACAAGGTGGCACATCACTTTAATCGTTACATTATTCTTGATATTATAGTAGTCGACAACATAAGAGTGATTTTTTTAAGTTAAAAGTTAAAACGAATTAGTGCGATGAACTCTTGATTCAGAACCTAATCTAGTGCTTCAGTTTTTTGGATTTTATTTGTTAAGCGCAATGTCAAACATTTTCTATTAAAAAGTCTAGTTTGAATGTCATAATTAATTGTTGAAATTGGGGGAAAAAATACTGTAGTTGATGCTGCATGCTACTCGCCTGCTAATAGGTAGCAAGAAAGTGTCGGTATCAAATTTTGACAGTACTGCACAACTCTGCCTGCAAGGGAGCCGGTCACCATATTATTTTCTACACTAGTTGCAAAATTGTTTGGTTGCTAGAGCACCGCTCAAATTTATCCAAATAGTTCCTTCTCGTAATGTAGCTTCCTGCTCTACTTATCGTGCATTATTTTATTTTAAATCTTTAAGCTTCTCAGAAATTGCTTAACTTCATTTACAGAAGAAAATTAGGAAGTCCTAAATTCTTTTGAAATTTATATATTCTTGCTGCATTTCATTGCATTCAATTTCATAAGTTCCCAAACATGACAGCGTTCCAGCAGAAAAAAAAAATAACGGTGCTACTTCCGCAGCTAAATCTGTTTTTCAGGACCTAGTATACATCCTGCTTACATTTAAGACAACAAAACACAATTTGTGCTACTACAGAATGTAACCGGTAGCGTGCATATGTGTGTGTGTGCGTGTGTGTGTGGTCTGCGTGCTGGTAGGGGTCGTCACTGCAGTCTCGTCCAACATTACCTCCTTCAAGTACAAGATGCAAGATTCTGGTATGTGGATCCGGCTATGAACCTTGCGGTTTGTGGAGCCATGAACATAAGCCTGCGGGTTGTGTAACGCCACAGATATTCCTATGTGTACCTACTGAAATCAGTGTAGTTGTTACCTAGCAAAAATATTGACGTGGCTAACAAATTCTTGTTATGCCATGCGTTAGCACTAAAGCCACTGCCAGTGGTGTCTGCGCTTACTTCACTACTACATCCATGGCAATGGCTGACTTCACTCCAGTATCCATGGCAACGAGTTATTCTTCGACGAACATCCAGGTTGTGCAAGTGGCCAAGGGTCAAGTTCCTGCTTTTTTATAAGTCGCATTTTGTACATTATATTTTTCTTTTTCATTATAATAGTGATCATGTTTCGTTCAGTTTTCACATACAACATTTCCCCTCCCCCCAGTCACGGATTAGTGTGCATGATAGCCATCACAGCGTGCTTGTTGTCACTAGCTAATGCCTTTTGAACTGACGCGGCTCTTGGACTTCGATTCTTGTCAAGCATGGTTTCTAAAAAAAAACGTGCGTTTTGCTCAGCATTAACAAGAGATTGTTTGAAATTTGGTTGCCCTAGACCCAACCGTAATTGTTATTTAGCTGTTTGAAACTAATGTTACGATGGGTACCTGAGGAAGATGCGTTCGGAGCTTTCCAAGAAAAGCTAATACGATACCTTTACACCTTTGCTTTCGCTTCTGCTGAATGTAAACTCCAGCTTGTGAAGCCGCAGGCGGTGGGGGTATGTGAGGCTTCGAACTGTACGTACTTTCGCAAGGCCACCTTGACAAAGTTGCATAACCTCTATCACGGGGGTCATAAAAAGACCCTAATTCCTCCCACACAGGAGCCAAACTACCAGGCCTGTTGCGATGGTGGTATGTTCACTCTGGACTTGGCAGTACTGATGAAACAGCCCACTCTTTGTCGTTCAATCCATGCTTCAAATAGCCTGCTGGTCAGGGCTTGCTTGGGAACGCCTAAGGGCTGGAGCTATAGTGTGGGAAATGCTTCTTCTGCTTGGTGGCTGGTGCAAAACCAGGACTTCATACGGCATGAAGCTGCCGAGACTCCAGTCCCACGAACATATTCAGGGCATTGCAGCCTTGCAACAGCTTGAAAACGCTGCTTCTCAGCCTTAAGCTGCACCACTTCACATTTTTTTTCTTAAATCTTGTACAATTTTGTACGGTCTTGTAATTAAATAAATAAATAGTACAACCTCGATTATCCGAACCCCAAATAGCTCACCTCTCCATTATCCAAACAAGCTGGGTTTTTTTTGGAAAAAATATGAAATTTTGGGTGCTTTCAGATCAGACAAGAATGTTAAAACGCTAGTTTTATTCCTGCATTTAGAAACAACTTTAGCCAAACGTCGTTTTAAGTTTTGTAAGCTAATGCACAGTCCCTTGTTAACGAAATTCTACTTGAGAGAAGTGAATTACCTGAATATCGCAACATTTATTCCAGTTAGTTCTGGTAATAGAAGTTGTATCATGGTTGGATTCGTATTTTTTGTGGTAGTGCATACAAATTCGATTAACCCTTGTGACAGATAGTTCCGCCAGCTGTAAGCTACGTAGCGCTGCTGTCTGTAGTTGCAATACCAGATGCGCTCCATTTAACCAAAATAATGACGATACTAATAGACTGTCCAAATTTATGTGTGAAATTACGTAGAACTCAATACATCATTAAATACTGACATTAAACCGACAGCATTAAACTGAATAGTTTGAAGTGGTAAAACCAGTCTAAACTTTAAAAGAGGTTGAAATATATTTGTCATCAGTTCTGTTACTGGCAGTATGTAAATATGATTGGATGCATTTGAATTATTAGTTTAGCTTGGAGTAAACTGTACGGACGAGGGCTACCCTGACACCGAGTTTCATCAAGTTTAGACGGCCAGTTTTTGAGCCTCGACACTTTGATAGATTTTCCGTACCTTCCGTAATGCTACGAAAAGTGCCTCTGGGTCACCAGCGAGACAGGGTTGGTGCCAGGGCGCCCATCTTCTGGGGCCGTCCGTCTAGCATCGTCCCCCGGGCGCATGCCGATTAACCGACAAGTCTCTCCATTGCGCTCACCTGGAAACAGTGGCAGGCATCCATTGATTTGTGAACAAATGATACGATTTGCTTGTCCCTGTTTCCAGCAACTATTCAGTAGTGCTGCGTTTGGTTTCATTTTTTCCCAATTGGTGTTTCTGTTTTTTAAACTGATTTTTGTTTCAGTTTTGGCTTTTTTCAAAAACCAAACTATTGTGTAACGAAAGGTTCTATTCTGGAAAGTAGTAAGGTTCAAAATGGAGCGAGGTCATCGACACATGCGTTAGTTACTTCAGTGACCTAGGGCTCAATGAAGATAATAAGATTGGGAAAAATATCTTTCAAGAAAGCAACTTAAAAAGTAGATTTATTAAAACCACAGTAGTAGAGGTTGTTTTTAAAAGTGACGAGGGGGACATAATAAATGTTTTAATTGCTGTGTATACAAATAAAAGACGACAGTATCGTGATCATTAGGAAGAAATTGAGTAAGGCGTAAAAATAAAGAGGTTGAGATAAGCTTTTTGTTTGATTCCGTGTAAAAACCAAAATTACCGTTCGTAAAACGTGACCATTGATTTGGGTTATTAATGTCGAGCCCAAGTTATGGTGTAAAATGCCGTATAGTTTTAAACAGCTGAGTTATTTAGTATGAATTAAAGAAATTGACAACCGAAATATACTGTGTGTGAGCCGTTCTAATGTAAATTAAAATGGCTCCATTGCTTGAAGATTCACGTCGTTCAAGGGCTAAGCTCAAAGCTGGGTTGGTTATTGTTTTTATTCCGATTCTTGACTAGTGCTGATGCATAGCTGTGGAATGCTGTCAGTGGCCGCGTAAATACCCATGAAGTTCTCTTTTTATTTTGTACTAAATTGAATGATGTAACATGTTTCGTTTGGCTAAAGGTTGATTTACAATAGTGGCTGCATGTCAAATTTATGGTGTAGTAGTCAGATAAGTTGATCGAGATAATTTAAATGAAGAAGGGGCTTCAACTTGGGCTTGGGCGTTTATTCGGCGATGAGCAGTACGCAGTGAAGTCAGTACGAGACGCCCGCCAAGATGTATCACACGTCTCACTTACTCACTGCACATGTCACAACATTATTCTACCTCATGTTCGAATATGCCAGACAGAGGCAAAAACCGCTAACAACAAGTGGGCTTTACTCTTTTGTTATCATACAGAAAAAGCAGAACCATCTTTAGTGGATAAGTGTTTATTTTAATATTGTTCCATTCTTATTACAATAGGGCTGTATCTTTATTAAGCAAACTTGAATGATAAGGTCGAGGTTTTGGCTTAGTAAAATAAAAATTAGCCGTACAGTTTTCTTACATTTTGTGGACAGATTTTGTTTCAGTACGCTTGGGCTTTCCAAGAGCTATTTAGCATCTCAAACCCCAAGTCGTAATTTATCGTTCTGTAGTTCTGAGGGGAAATAAACAAACTGTATTTGACGACGCAAGTATTCTGCCCCGAAATCAGTTAATGTTAGTTCAAGGAGCCAGGACCCAGCTGTTTTGTGACTGGTGGGCGATTTGAGTCGTCCTTCCTAACCATTAGCTAAAACGGAATAAAATTTGCACATTCGATAACTACCGTGTGTTCAAAGATCATTTCCCACCCATTTGGAGGAAATATTTTTAAAATTGGCGAAATATCACTCAACTTTTCGATGCTTGTGCAGCTTCTTCTGGCATACAAATGGACGATTATGAGACGGTTATTTATATTGAAATATTGATTTTGATTTTTTAGTTGGCTTGGCTCGGTGTAGTGCTTGTGTGGTCGTGTCGTTGCTGATCGGTGTTTTGATAGATTTAAAAAAATGCGATTTTGTGTAAGTGATAATGGTACAGCCCTAATGCGTCATTATACTCCAGCCTTGAAAAGATGTCGCGACAGCTGCTCTTGTGTGAACACGGAGGGATAAACTATAACCCCATATTGCTCATCATTAGGTTAATCACACTAAACGATAGGTTTATAACTGATGCCGCTTGTTGTCTTCCCCTCCCCCCCTCCCCCTTTCTACTCAAGTAATTCAGTATAATGTAGTTTTTTTTAGTTTTGATGTTACTGTGTTTGCAAAAAAGAATGGTAAAGTAGCATTACTTTTTTGCAGTAATAATTGGTATTTGTTTGGTTGATTACGGATTAACACCTTGATTGTCATGTTTTTCTGTGCTGTGCTGTGGGATGAGGTTTACAAACTCTTGTTAAAGTTACCAATAATTGGACGGATTATTTTGTCTTGCAATTGCGGCCAAAAACGTGTAAACGTAAACTTTCTTTTGAAATGTAAACTCGGCAAAAGATGTAATTTAGGTGACGTGTGTCCGTTAAAAGTATAATTTCAGTTGAGTACTAATAATAAGCCGATAAATGGACATATAATTTTACTGAAAAAGTGTAGCCGTTACACTAGAAATAAGTTGCTCTAACCAAAAAAAAAAGTGTCAAAACTTGGTGTAAACCAATAGTACTGCCACAATTGGACAGTCCGGTTATTTTTTCGCCACAACTTTTCTGAATTTTTGACGGAATTTGCTATTTTTGCATTTAACTTGTCAAGTAGGTAAAAGTTACAAAGCTTGAGTAAATAGATTTTTTTTTTTATATTTGAAGAGGATTACATTTGATGGAAACGGTAGAACGTAATCGACAAAATGAAAATTGCTGCATCTGTCAAAACTGCTGTTTTTGTGGCCTTTTCTCTGCACATATTGTACTCAGATTTGCGCCACGGAAACCTTAACAATGACAGTTTTTACTCTTCCGTTGTTTAATGCAGAACATTGATTGCAAAAACAGTAACAAGTTTAAAATTATTGTTTATTTTATTTTATTATTTTTTTCCCCATATTACCTCATAATGTACCTGCCAAGTCAACTACGTGTCAATTCACAGTACATTAATAACAGTAGTAATAATAAATGGTTTGTCATGATAATATTCGGTCGTTCAATGCGGCTGTTTGTTATTTTGATTTGTCAAACTTCATTCCTCATAACTGCGATAACGTCTCATCCCACAACAGCCAGTTCAATACATTTATGTAAAAAAAAATCTCTACCTCATTTTACACTTGTTAGTGCATTTTGTACGGCTGTCCAGGGGTGCCAGTCTCAGGGAGTATTTGAATAATACGTTTCACCCCTGATCAGCCCATCTCTTTTACTTTTTATTATTACAATTATTTCATGTTGAGTTTAGATCCCGGCTCTGGACGAACTGAATCGCACTAAGCTGTGACTTTTGTTTGATTTTGAACCTCCGCCTGCCATCCTCTGAGGTAGTTATGTAACTTTATCTGACGTTTAAAGCTAATATAATTAACTGAGCAATCTTTCGAGACATTTATTTAGCTAGACGGATTCCAACCAATTACAGTTGTTGGAAATGCACATACATTATCGCAATCTTCGGTAAGTCAAAAGGGAAGTAATCGTGTTAACAACCCGGTTGTTGCTCAAATTCTGTTCTCAAAATTTCATTCATTAACTTATGTTTTGTCTTTACCACAATTGTTACTGTAGTATGAAGACAATGCTTTGTGTTTTAGTGTCAGGGTAGTATCGATGCTGTGCTGCCGAGTGTAGCGTTGTTGAATAACTAATCGGTGCTTCGCCCAACTAATATTTGTAACCTGTACAACAATTGCAATTGGGTCAAATATTTCTGCCAAAAATTTGTCGGTTTTATTATGTTTCAAATACACGATTTCATTGCCTTGGAGCTTTTGAATGTGGCTAACCTGTAATTAATAGTTTGATTACAGATTACCCACATTCTAAAGCTCAAAAAAAGCCAACTGAAATTGTGTGTAGTTACTGTCATGTTAGTCACCATAGCAAAAACTCCAAAACGGGTGAGAAAAAGACATGTACGTTGCGCAAGATTGTTTAACGTTCACATATAGCCAAAAACTGGCGATTTTACACGGCACTGCATCTCAAGTCGCAGAGACCAAGTAAGATCAAGTTTGCTATGTATTACCAAAGTATTACAGCATCAGAGTTGGGCTTCCAGTATTTGTTACTGCTGATTAGCTCGGTAGGCTCAGCTCGGTAGGCTCAGCTCGGCATGCAAGCCTTATTAAAATTAATCGGCTCAGCGCCAGCTCAGAAATCTTTAATTTCATATATTCGTGTTTTTAAAATTTTACCATTAATTAATGGGGAATTTCAGGGATGTGCAGGTAGGGCGTTTTTAATTTTGATCGCTGCAGCTGATTGTCTCTCGGAAGGCGAGCTGGGATCTTGGTGTGATCGTACGATCACTTTTCACTATTGCGATAATTCTTTTTGTACCATAATTGTCAAAGCAAGAGAGTTCAAATCACTGAAATAGTGCACCCATTTTTACAAAACAGACCTCCTCCCCATCTTTAGACTGTTTGTATTGGTTATTCCTTCAGAATTTGCTGCCTATGTACAGATTGTTTGAATCCCATTTTATATTTGTTTGTGTTCTTTTTTTTTCGTGTTAGTTTGTAAGTTTTAACCCTGATTACTTCCAACTGTTTATGTATTACATTGTATTTACGATTAAAAAAAAAGAGAAAAATAACAGGGTTTTTAACGTAGTTTACCTTTGTAGGAGTACTGCTCTGTCACCTGGACTTTATGATAATTATCTACCAATGTATATGTATATGTATGTATACTTAACACTCGTATACATATGATATACTGTAGTATGTAAAGTGAATGTCTAGTATTTTATGGCACTTTAATTTCACTGTCTGGTATAGTCTTTACGTATATACATAAATGTATATAAATATATATAAATATATAAAACTATATGTATGTTACATAATACCATACTGATCATTAAGTACATATTAATAGCTTAGAATTTTGTGTACATGAATAAGATAAGCAGTATAAGCAAAATGAATAACTGTCCATGCAGAACGAAAGAGGACAATGTGTGTCAATTACTTACAGTTTTTGGCCATTCACTCCTGCAGTTAGAAATCCCATACATACTGCGCGTGGTAATTAATAATGAAATCTAGTAGCCGAGATATATTTAAGCAAAATGTTCTATATTTTATATTTAATGTATTTCAGAATATACATACCTTAAACTTACAATCTCTGGTAATAGAAAAACAAGAAAAACAGTTTCACCCCTTCCCATTCCTCCAACTCTTTTACTGTGTTAACTTCGTTAGAACTGCCACAGCTAGGCTAGTTTGGACAAAATACAAATAAATAAACTTTGTAGGTAGGCTGCAAATTTTATGTCGCCCGTTTCTGCACCGTTTTGTTTAGTTCAATTTAAACTGACGTCAGTGAAGTTGTGAAAATCTAAAGGTTGCTGGCGCGGAATGATTCAATATTTTGGATAATTAAAGGTTAAAACAAAACTATAGCAAAAAGTTGAAAAAAAGAAAATAAATTCGACTACATTTCAACATTCTTCTTATAAGCACATAATTGTTCGGCATCAATTAAGTTGGAAGTGTGTGTGCGCGCGCGTTTGAGTGTTACTTGAGAGTTTGCTTTATTTTTTGGTTTTTGCAGTGTTTGTGCACCAAATGGTCTTTTTAACAAATCATCTAAACTGGTCTAAAAAGGTAAAATGTTTTCAAAAACTTTGTGGTTGTTGAGAAATAATTAAAACAGTCTATAAAGTATAAATCGTAAAATCTTAAAGTATCGACCTAAAAAAAAGTCGTCTTTAAACCTTTCGGAATAACCATTCTTTTACGTAGAGGTAGAATCTCGCAAATTTAAACTAGTATTTCGATATTTTGTACTGGAATGTAAAAATGTGAGAGTCCATTCAGAGTTAATTATTTTGGTTACGTTTGTTATTCGACGAGTTAAACTTTGCTTCCAGTTTATGTTAATTAAAACTTGAATTAAAACTTGTGTTCTTTAACTTTTAAGTGAAAAATGTTAGAAATTAAAATCATGGGGAAAAAAAGGTATGATTTGTATCACACCACGAAACAAAATTAAGCCAGTTTCATTATGCGATATGTACTTATCATTCCAAACTAAGACTGGACTGGTGTCTATGATCCGATTTTCAAACTTTTCCAGTATCGTAAGTAAAATTCAGTCCATTTTTTTAAGAACAATACTATCATTAATTTTCTTCACTAGTCAAATAATTTAAAACGTAAAATTTCAGAATGTTTACCTTCAGAGGTGAACCTTTAGCGAAATACTCTGATCCTAAACGCAAACAGCATGCAATTATTTCTAACGATTCCCAAATTATACAGTACACAGGTGTATGGACTAAGTCACGGTGAGTGCCAGTTGGTTACTTGGTGTTACAGGACCTGCAGTGCTATTAATTCTGTGCATAAGAAAAATGTTGTAAACTAAAATCTCCAGCAAATCTATATTTTAATTAAAAGTTATTTAGGAACCAATCCGTATCAACAGTGATACTTCTAAATTATAACTTACTTCAAATGTTTCTGTGCGCTTCTGGCAAATTGTAGGTAGAATAATAGAAAAAAAAACTGGACTAAGTAGATAATTTCAGTTCTTGAGATCTGAATTCTTGTGGATTTCCTTTTTCTCCCTTTCTCATTCGTCAAATGAGATGCCTCAAATTTGCTCACATACGATTGGAAGTCTCAGATGTCATAAAGACGTCCCAAGATGCTCCTCTATGCGTTTCTTATTATGTTGCTATGTCGTGGTGTAACCGATTTTTCAGTGTACATGAAATTTTACTGAGAACAGCAGAGCTTTTAGCTAATGAAATTTGAAACCCGGTCTCAAAGAAAAATAAAACGCTCCCAACATTGAAGTGTATTGTTCTATGCAGCTAGAAGCCGTTATGTTTTTTTTATTTTTTTAAAGGTTATTTCTTTGAGCCATAAGTGAACCGAAGCAATATAATGCTTGTGTGACCGAACTGGCTCAATTTTGAACATTACCAGCTTTTTTTTTTTTGAGAGAAGAAATATCTGGGAAAGAGGGGGCAAATCCGGAGATTTGAAGCAGGAAACCTACGATCATCGTAGATTGTCCAGAATTGGCCAGAATAAGTTCCCATAGCTTCTGAAGGACAAAACAACAATTTTTTGTTGAGATAATGATATATTGGCATTAATTTTTCTCATTAGGAAAGTATCTGAAGCGTTATTTAGGAGAGGAGGACTTCCTGCGTGAAGCAATTCGAGCATAAAGTATTGAAGTTACGATCTTTCATATGCTAGTCTATTGGTTGTGAATTCGTAGCATACTTATAATGAAAATAGGACTTTTGATATTAATGCTGATTTTACACAATAACTAGTTTTAAAGGCAACTGTAGGTGTGGCTACTATGTAGTAGAACTAGAACTAAGAAACGACATCAAAAAACGAAACGAGTGTTAATTTCTACTGTTTGACAGCACATGAAATCGGGAGTGAGCATTTTTGGGCGTTTTCACGACGTAATATGAACTCATTTGTAACACAGCAAGGAAGACGGTCAAAGAATACAGAATCTTGCAATGGCTAGAAGTAATAACAAAATATTAAATATGTAAAGGCGCCGTGTACAAAAATTGCTCTAAAGTATAAAGTACAAATTAATTTAATTGTGATGCATGCTTTTGAATTTCGTGGTAGAACAGTTGATGGCTTTGTGTGTACCTAGTTGAATTTTATTAGTGTTATTTGACACAGCCTACTGGAAACGTGGACAATATAAATTTTGTTGTAAGTGCACCTTCCTCGCGTGAACAATGCATAGCCAATTATTTAATAATCGTTAATTGAACCAAATAATATAAGCTTAGCAGCCGTGGTAATAAAGTGTTAACTTTTTTTTATTTCTCTTTATTCCTTCCTACAATAATAAGTCGGACAGAAGTAGATGTTTACAGTAGTATACTGCCCCATTATCACGTCATCAACATGTTCAAAACAGCCTTCACTTCTTCACGTACTTCTGTACCTGTTAATATAACCGTGTTAACGTTCATGTACGTTTGTACGTACATAAAAATGCAATTTGTAACAAATTGCTTTCAGCGCACGAGTGTTGCATGGGATAAACCATGCCTTAATTTTTTCCCTTTCCTTTTGTAAATTACTATCCCCACCCCTTCCCAATTCAGTGACCTCTGATTAACAGTCAACAATCAGAATAATAATTTCTTGGTTTTGTCTTCCAGAAATGTAATATCCCCCCAATTTTTAATAGAAGAAAAAATTAATGTATTGTAGAGTGCAGCTAGTACAGTGAAGTTTTCTTTTAGTTTTTTTTTTGATAAAACGTCCGATATGCTATTCAAAATGCAGTGTTGGCCAAATGTTGATTAGTGCTTTCTTTCGGCGAGGTAGGTTGAGGCCGTGTGCC
The DNA here is from genome assembly GCA_023313725.1 of Lithobius niger. Classification (NCBI taxonomy): domain Eukaryota; kingdom Metazoa; phylum Arthropoda; class Chilopoda; order Lithobiomorpha; family Lithobiidae; genus Lithobius; species Lithobius niger. Next base: position 42,487 of record JAHWFP010221959.1, on the reverse strand, counting down.
GTGTGTGGCAGTAATACTCAACTTCATGAAATTATCTGGGCTTAGCAGTTGAGGCTTTTTTTTTTTTGGTGAGCGAAGTATAAATTAATGTAACAAGTATGGAGTGGTAAGCTTCCTTCACTAATAGGCGGCGAAATTATAGGTTTTGTAGTGAATGAGTTTTTCTGTGTGTTACGAGGAATTGAAAATATTCGGTAACTATTCAATGTTCAGTCTCAAGTCATATAAATTGATGGATTTTGAAAGTCGGCACTAGTTGGTCATATGTACATAAATCCGCATCCATGAACTGATCGTCTTTTGATGTTTTTGTTAAAATATATGTATGTACAAGTTAAACGTGACACAAAAACTGAAGAACACTATTTGAATGGCTTGGCGGCCTAAGCCTATTATTGCCGAAAGAGCTTATATCAACTGAAAAGTGACAAAAAGCTTGCTGAGGGGCTTCAAACAGTCTAACCTCCCCAAATAATGCTTTCTTAAAGTCTGCAAGTGTTGTAAACTTCTAACAGCTACAAGAATTTTCATGTACAAACCATTATTAATGATGGCTGGCTCGGAAAGAGTCCCCTATTTACTTGGAAGCAGTAAGACAAATCCTAAAAGCTGTCTACAGCTATCTGGTTGGATGACAAAACTTCTTTTATGTTTTTCTTTTAAATTTACAAGTTGTCAAGTATAAATTGCAGTTGGGATAGAATCTAAAAATATAGTTTGATATATTTTTTTTATGCACAAAGTGTTGCATAAGAATTACTCATTTGACTTACTATTGCACTACCTCTGTATAGTGTAGAATTTGTTTTTCTTTTTTTGTAGTGTTTATTTTGCCGTTCGTACCAGTATGTCGAATTTCCTGCAGATAAAATAACACGCGAATATACATTTTGTGCGGCGAGTTTTTCTCATTTAGTATGTATATAGAAACGTGTCTAAAACCATTTTAATTCGTCACTTGCCTTGTTCTTATTTTGCTAAAAAGTGTTTTGGGTGAATTTGTTAGCATTTTGAATTCAAGAAAGTGTGCAAAGTTTGGAACGATAAACGTTACCGATTTGTTATTACATGTCCAAAAAAAAAATTGGAAAAAAGAAAATTTAAAATTAGTTATCCGAGAGTTGTTGCTCAATCTGTACACCCCTTTTTTCATCTGGATGTTTCTGAATACACCCAACTTTGTTTGGAACGTCAACAATCAATGTGCGGAACCCACAAACTTCGTGAACTTGTTAATTTACTTACAGACTAGTACAGTATGTACACCTGTTACTTTTTACTGTATTTTTCTTTCATGGAATTGCACGTATTGACTTTACCTTGCTTAACAAATTCGGTTTTTGGCCTTTTCTCGGCTGTTGTTAAAGCCGAGCAAAATTATGCATGTGAGCCATAAAAACAGTGCAGTATATTAGATATAAACAGATAAGGTATATTGAACAAATAAAAAAAATCCCAAGGATTTTTCCAGAATTGAAAAAAAAGGGCAATTTCCAGAATTGACTGACTCTTGCCTGGCAATATTCACTGCACTATAAATCTGTAACGTCTATCGTTCACGGTTGCAGTTATCCACTTTTGTGCACTTTTTCCCTTCCATTCACAACGTGTTGAATCATGAACATTAGTAGTACTGAATAAGGTAGCTGAAAGGTTTTTTTTTTTTTTTTTTTACTTTTAAATTTCCGTTTCATTTGGTAGCAACTGTGTAAATATTGCATTTGGGGTGATACATTTTTCATTTTTGTTTAATTAAACATTTTGTTTTACCTTTTCCTGAATTGGTAAGGTTTACTAAATGTACTGAAAGCATCTTTCTACCTCATTTCTGTTTACTACTTTTTTTTTTGTCTTTTTATTTTCACACCATAATAAAACGAGTTATTGAACAGAGTCTGCAGGCCTATTTTCAACTCTTGAATTTTAATTATTATACTATACATACATACATACATACACTGTCTTGTGTCAATCAATAGTTAACAACCATTTGTTAACCTTTTTACAATACTTGTATAAACCATACCTAGTTCTCTGTACAACGTATTACTATCATCAAACAGTGCTTTTATTCTGTTGTTTTTTATACACGCCATTCAACCTCCCATTCTTGGCAGTTTGTTTATTGAGTCAGATATTTTTTCTACACTGATGATCGCAGCAGATTACTAATTCTGTGTTAGTGGCAAACTGTTTCCACGAGTTAGCTGGTGAATTTTGTATTCGCCAAAAAAACAAAATAATAAAGAGACTAATGTATCCAGTGATTGGTGTGGAAGATTTGCCAGATACAAAATAAAATCCATTTCTTACAACTACAACCAATTTCTTGTGTCTTTGTGCAAGACGACTTGCTATTGCCAGAGAATTAGGTTATTTAGGTGAATGAGACTGTGCATTTATTTTAATGGGATGTTGTGCACTGCGCTGAACATCCGATACGTAGTGAAGCATAATGTGCATGAGCCGAATAACTTATGGAAAATTACACTTAATTCGTGCGATGCCCCGTCTCGTGTCTGCCAGCATCAGTTATAACAGATGACCGATTTCTGTAATAATGTCAATTTGTTGAATCAATATTGGACACGGTTGACATTTTAAACTCTGTAGTCACCATGAACATCTATTGTTTAAAAATGCACCAATATCGTCCACGATGACGTGGTGTACACCAATATGGTGTTGGTCCAAGAGCAGTTCAAATGTCGCTCCCTAAAATAATCTTATTTTCTCCTGGCAAAAGATGTCGAAGTGTGTATTACCATTATGACTTGAGTGGCAGAAGATAAAAAATGTGCACTTCAAAAAAATTTGAACAATACTACAAATCTTTTGTACGTGTCAACTTTGTGTGAAGAGGTAATGAATGCATAGCATTCGAAAAGTTGGTGGCACCATCTCGGGTCGAATGAACAAACTATGCAAAGATTGAGAAACGTGATAGATACAGTGTACGGATGACCACCTGAAGAAAATTGTTGGGGGCACTCATTTACGCTAATAAGTTTGACGATAAAAATATTGCATACAAGCGCGCCCAACTTGCTTATTCCTCTAACTCCTGTTCCTCCAACGAATTGCAATCTGCAGAGATAGGTTTTTTTATGCAGTCAATTTCGTAAAACCCGCTCATATTCGAACGTTCTGCAAAACGTTAATTCTTGACACAAATGTTATGAAGTAAAAGTTTTCGTATTCACAAGCGGAAAGGGGCAAAAGTAACCTACGCAGTTGATTTCATATTGTTTTTATTTCTTTCTTTTCGTGGAGCTGATTTCAACAAAGCGTGTGAAATTTACACATTTGTGTGAGTTCTAATGTAACTGCCGTCTGACAGCAAAGATATACACAGTCCAGCGAGTTAGCCATTCTCGCGTAATATAGGTTGGCTTGGGGAAGCGTAGGTTTACAATATTTTACTTACTGTTTTTGGCGTGTAATTTTCGAATACCACAAACGGATGCTAGTCTTGGCCTACTGTTGGGTTTCAGCACCGTGATTAAATGAAACCGACATTTTTTGGATAGAATGGCAGACTTGTACACTACAAATAAATGGCTGTCAAGATATTATGCTTTATTCCCTTCAACTATTATTCGTCGTGGCATATTCTGCAGTACTATGATGTACGTATTGTATGTCGTGGTTATAATTGCCTCGGTAGAATAATTTTTTTCTAGTTGTTGAAGGCCTGGTGCTGCTAACATTAGTTTAGTAATAACTTTGCTGATTTGATGGACACGCTTTCGTTCCTGCTCCTATTCAAGTTAAAAGTTTACCTTTTGTCCTATGACTCTTAAGACTTACTGAAGCCAATGAATACGTCACCTTTGTAAACGTCAAATTAACATTGGTTTCTTTTATTTTGTGTGCATTCAAGTGTTAAACTTTTGGTTCGATGAGCTACAGCGCTAAGCTTTGGTTTGGCAGTGGCGTTAGATTTTGTGGCGGTCTATCCCCCCATGCCCTCAGCCTTCTGCAGTATTTCCTGCTTTTCCGTCTCGCTTCCCTGACCAACGATTCCTGGGAGGGGCTTCCATTCTTAAGGAGGACCGCTCTGTTGGCCTCGCCACGATTCCACTTGTCATGTAGCCACCTGGAAGTTGTAAACGGGGCTTTGGTTCCGCCCGTTGCTTCTTATGGACCACACTTGCTGTCAGCCTGCCCCCTGCAGGCGGTGTGTCTTTTACAATGGTAAGTATGCCAATTCTCGCACAGGGCTTCCGTTTGGACTTGTCCCAGGTCCCCCTGGAGGCTGGTGGGCTGGAACCTGGCCCCAGCGTCTGGCCTAGGATTTTTGATAGGCCACTACGTACTATCCGCCTTGGTTCTCCGCGTGTTACCGTTTCCGTCTGCTACTAGTACAGCAGATCCTCTACATGGACCGACGTCTCGATTCCGCTTCCATTTGGATGCCAGGCGGAACCGGCCCCCTGCACCCGGCCCGGGCCTTTTGCGTACCACGGTCCACTGTCATCCTGCTTTCTTGACAGCATCACAATCAGCTCTCTGTCCGCCAGTTCCCTAGAGGGTCGTCACTGCGCCGTTACACTGATTCCCCTTGGCCCGACTGTTCCTTGCTTCATTTACCCTTCGACAAGGGGCTCTAACTGGGCCCCAGCACCCGGCCGGGAGCCTTTTTCGGGCGGTGTCCTACTATCCGCCTGTCGACGTTGTGATTTCATCGGTCGTCGGAACGTCTCCTTCAGCTTCCGTCTACACTCACTACAGTCGACACGTTTGTTTACATGATTCCGGTTCCGTGTGTGCATCCGCTACCTGATGTTGCTACCTTCTGCGCATTGGGACTGCGTATCCTCTTCTGGTTACGGGTTTCCAGTCCTTGTCCTCCGTCCGGCATTGCCACCTTCTGCGCATTGTGACTGCTCGGCGTCTTCTGGTTCCCGGTTTCTGGTCCTTGTCCTCTGTCCGGGGTTGCTTCTGTTCGGACTGCGCAGCCTCTTCTGATTCCCGGTTCCCTGTCCCTTTTCCACTCTCTGCCATTAGGACTGCACAGCTTCTTCTCATTCCAGGTTTCCTGTCCGGTGTTTCCGCCTTCTTCTGCGCATTAGGACTGCGCAGCCTTTTCCGGCTTTGGCTTCTATCCTTTTCTTCTGCACAGCCCCTTCACTTTTCAACACCAGATCAGCGACCATCGTTGCGTCTTTCTTTTCTTGACCTCCACCGCATACGGACGTGCTGTAGGCTGCTGCTGCAGTCTACACTCCCAACTCTGATCTCCGGAACTGGTAGTCCTTGTCCATGTTTTCTTCAGCTTCTGTCTTCAGTCGGTCACCTGATACACCTGTCTACCTGTTCCCTGTCCTGCGAACTGTCCCCTTGGACCTCTATTCATGCCCCCCCCCCCCACCCAGACCTTTTGGGCGGCTAGGGACGATCCCGAGGACCGGAGCTACTAAGACAGTTCTTACTTTCGTTGGCAATTCTTGCGTCCTCTCTCCTGTTCCGGGAACGTAGCTGTTGTCTCTTGGAACCTCCATTCCGTCAACGGACCGACGTCGACTCAGGTTCGGTCCGCGGTCGTCTCGAGCCTCAGTCAACAGTTCCCCAGCTTCCCTTATTTTGTTTGCTAGGAACACCCGCACGGAGTGCGGTACCATGAACAGCCGTCTCACGTTTCCGTCGTCTCCTTCCATCCTCTATCACCTGCTTCCTGTTGCCAGTTTCCTGTCTCCTCTTGTGGTAAGCCCTGCAGCA
>JAHWFP010221959.1:0-36666 GCA_023313725.1 Lithobius niger | reverse complement strand
TTATGAAGCTTCACAATAACATCCTAAGGAACGGGTCGTAGACCCGACACCCAGCCTTTTACCTTTCAAGGATGATTTCTGCTGTTCGCCTACTACCTTCTTCGACACTCTGTTTATGACCAGCTGTAGATTCGTTGATTCCCCGCACCACTCCATTTTTCTTGTCTTTGAAGGACAAGTCGACCTTGCCTCAAGCTTCGTCGTCTGTTCCAGGAAAGGAAAGGGGGATAGCCACGAAACGAGCGGCGGGCACTCTTTTCGTCCTCCGATCCTCTTCTAGGCGGCTGCATGACTGCCAGGCTGTCTTGGTTGCATTCGGTTCCTCACACAACACATGGACGACACTACAGACAAGAACAGCCTCTGACGACGTCCGCGGCAAGACCGACGGTTCGTTCTCAGTTCCTTCTCGTCCTCCCCTTTGAACCAAGCCAGTGGCTGCAGCACCTCCTCGATCCTCCACTCCGGGTCGAAGCCTTTTGGTGGTGTTACCACCCATTCCTGCTCCAATACCGCCTACGATGCTTTCTCCAATTCTGCGACAAGCCAATCGTTCATCACTCATCCTATGCCGTCCTCCACCCTGGCTGTTTCCCTTCAGCTTCCATGCTTCGGGCAGCTTTATTACGAACTGCCTCCGCAGTTCTGTTCGCAACCTCAACAGGGTATTGCGACAACAAATCCCTTCTTTTACCTTTGGTCACAGCATTTTCAACAAGCCTCACGGGCCTCAGCACCACGGTTAGTTGTCTTTCGGCCTTGCGGGCCGTGACCGCTTGTGCGACGTACCTCCATCACAGATACTTGTTTCTCGTTGTCTCAATGTCACGCTCCCCCAACAAGTTCGGAGACTTTCAACAAGGAAATCGCTCGCTGCGGATCAACAAATGCCCATCTACTGCACGACCTGCCCTAAAGTTCTCCGGTTCCTTTTTTGCCTTCCTAGTAAGCTTTGCTGTGCACGATTCCGACCCCGCAGACCTCCCTGCGGACCTCCTCCCTCGGACGTCTCGTCTAGCCCATCGGGACGATTGTCCCCCTGCCTTCCATTGCTCCCTGGCAGGCGTTCTACTGCACACAGCCTCGCAACTGTCGACTACCGTTCGGTCCTACTTCGCTTGATTCCGGTCCCTTTGTTACACACTCACCGTGTCCTCTGGAACCGTGTCTCCTTCGCCTGGCTCGGGCTCCTCGAAGTCTGGGCCATCACCACTACCATTCCTGTTCCGGACTGCTGCTTCATGCGTCTCTCTAGCGTATGCTCCTGCACGGTCCGACCCTTCGCTTCCTTCCGCTAAAACCTGCTGGCTGCGGACGCATTCCGTCCTGTCTTCGCCGGTATCTCGGCAACAGGGGATTCTGTTCCGGTTATGCCTGATGCGCTCCTCACCGGTTCCGCACTCTCCGTCCCTTTCGGGCCGGCCACTGGTCCGCGACACATCGCTGACTGCGTCTTGGCCGTTTTGATTTTCATGTATGCATTGTCTGTGTTCCGACTTGGCAATCCGCCCTGCCATGCTGATGTTCCTCTCGTACCAAGCCTTTGACCCAAGTTGCTGTCATACACCTGATCATCGTGTTATTCCCTGCTGTCACCACCTTCCCTGAAACCCGTCTGTCTTCCATCCTGGCAGCCCACACTGTAGGCCGGCCAGCCCTTCCTCACATCGTGCTGTGATCTTGTTCCGTGGTTCCCGTTTCCAATTCCGGCGATGCTGTGTTCCGGGTCCAGTCTGCTGTTCTGCTTCCCGCACCGCACCAAGGAGAGAGGAGTTCATTTTTAGCATGAATCTCTCACCTTGTCCCGTAGTGACGGCCCGTTTGTAGCTATCATTCCCGATCTGCTTCCACGACCGCCTCTGATTCTTCCTCGCTACATGGGACTGTGGTTCCTGATGCTTCGGGGTTCAGTGCTAACTGGTTGTCTTCACCAGGATACGTTCCGTGGGGAAGCTCGTAACGCGGTTCTCCTGAACCTAGCCCACCACCTTCTGTGACAAACTCTGCTAATGTTAAAATAGGTTATGTCAGGAACAAATGACAAATGAACATGTATATTTTCGTTGGCAATAAAAAGACTAAAATACCAGGGCCTGCACCTGGTTAATTTCAGTTTCTGTTTGCGTATACGAAAATATACATTACCTTCACCGGCCCTGCCTCCCCTCGGATGAACTAGGTTCATGGGGGGTAGGAAGAAAGATGTTTGTGATCTGCTGCGTTCCGCTTGTATAGGCGAACCCAGTTCCGGACATGTGCAGTGGTTACGAGCACGGCAGGGACGACGTCTTTCAGCTAGGGAATATAAGAGCTCCGGAAAGGGGAGAAACTGCTAATATTAAAATAGGTGATGTACATTTTCGTATAGGCAAACAAAAACAAAAATTAACCAAGTGCAGGCCCTAATATGTTAGTCTTTTTGCTCTTGCTCTTGAACATGTCGACAGACGGTCGTACTACAAACTCTCCAGGTTCCCTTTGTTGCAGAATTTAATTTTGCCAGTTAATACCCCAATCAGCCAAGTGATGTGCATGTTCCACCGCTTGGTATTAGTCAAGGTATTAATACTGGGAATGTGCCTCAGTCTTCACAAAGTATGGCTTATGCCGTGAATGTCCAAAATCAAACAATTTAGGTTGATTTGGCTGAGTATATGCGTCTTCTTACTATTGAAGCCAATATGCAAGCTGTAATGGGTAGTTGGTCATTAAATGTCCCATTTGTGGGTGCTACTGTGCATCCACAATCTAATATTGTACAAACAAGTGTTGGTAGTCAGCCACCTCTTAACCCTTGTTCATGTTTAGGTAGTCAGCAGCCTAACTTAAGTTTAGGGAATCAACAAACTAGTTCATTTGGTCAACAGCCCAGGTTAGGTAATATTACTAGTACACAATCTATGTAAGCTAGCCAGGTTTAGGTAGGCATACTCGTCTTCAACCTAATATGGGTTATGATAATATTCAGGCACTTCCATCAATATGGACACCTTAGGTTGAGGTGAAGCCATTTGATGGGGATCCTGTGGGATATGATCCTAGGGAATTTTTGGTTAGGGCGGAACAATTTCAAGTCGGAAGGGGTATCCCTGAGCACAAATTCGTGACAAACTGGCTTCCTACACTTTTGACAGGCATGGCATTGCAGTGGTCATGGGAGCATTTTCAGTTGAGTCTTATGATTAGATTTCAGGTGCGCCACCATGACAAGGTAATCTTAGATAGGCTAACATGGTTGCAGACTATATCCATAATATGGTACTGCAAATTCAGCAACTGTCGTATGCCATGCCAGAGTATGAACAATTGCGTCTGGTTAAAAATAACATGGGTGCTGCATTAATGCTAGGGACTAAAACTTACACCTCACTTATCTGTTCAGCGTTTCATTTTGAAGGGTTCCCTGGGGATGTATAGGCTGTTACCCAATTTGTATCTATACTAGTGATGTCCACACTGATTTCTATCACTTTAGCCCGACATGAAATTTCGACCTTGAAAATACACTCCATGATACATGGCGCATTTTTTAAAGTTGAAAATACATGTTCGGCTAGAGGGTTAGAAATAGTGTAGACATTACTAGTGTAGATACTAATTGGGTAACAGCCGACAGATTCCCAGGTAACCCTTCCAGTTGAATTGGTTACCTCGGTTCCCTGCAATAATAAGTTTTAAAGAATGTCATTTCCGCATTTCAGTTCCCTGGAGATCTGTCGACTGTAACCCAATTAGTATCTACACTAGTGATGTCCATACCAATTTCTATCACACTAGTCTAACATGAAATTTCGACCTTGAAAAAAGGCTCCATGTATACACGGGGCATATTTTTTAAATCGAAAATGTATGTCCGGCTAGAGAGGTAGAAATCGGTTTAGACATCACTAGTGTATATACAAATTGGCTAACAGCCAACAGATCCCAAGACAACCCTTCCAGTTGAAATGGTTACTTCGGTTCCCTCGAATTGTCAATTTTTTAAGTATCTATTCAGCGTTTCGATTTGAGGGATTCCCTGGGTATCTGGCCTGTTATCCAATTTGTATCTACACTAGCATGGATATGTACCCATCACACTAGTGATGTCCACCACTCTAGCCCGATATGAAATTTCGACCTTGAAAATGCACACCATGTATACATGGGTCATTTTTTAAGTAGAATTTTTATGGCTCGTTAGATGGTTGGAAATCGGTATGGACATCACTAGCACGAACAAATGAACACGAGCCCACTCTGTGGGCGAGGGGCGGGGCCCTCTCATTTGTTCCTGTCACTAGTGTTTGTACAAATTTGGTAACAGCAAACAGATTCCCAGGTAACCCTTCCAATTGAAATGGTTCCAAAAAAAACGTCAACACAACCCAACGTTCTGTCTCCCGTTTTTTGCCTCGATGTTGCCTGTTGTGCGTGTGCTGACTGCCCAGAGTGTGTATTGTTCACTCGGTGAATACCTCGTTACCAGGTTTTGGTGATCGGTGAGCGTGTAGGCACTTTGTCGTTGTTTTTGTGCGTGTATTTGTGCATCGTATTTCTGGAATTCTACTCTTACTGTGGGGGCCACCATGTTGAATTCATTGTTCCGATATGAGTTCGAATCCCGACCATGACGGTTTTTTTTTTCTCTTTTTCTTGGAGTGGTTTTCAATGTGTTCTGGTGTTGAAGCCTGCTGACGATTTCCGAAGGAAGCTTGCCTGCTTTTTTTTTTTTTGCTTTTTCCTGCATTTTTTGTTTATAAACTGTGTGTGATGGAAAATTTTTTTCTGAAACCTGTGAGTGCTGAGGACAACCGTAGGCTGCGGTCAGGATCTGGACGCCACTGAAACGAAGATCGACGCCACACCCTATTTTATGATACTGTGCAGACACCACCCAACATAAGCACACCGTACCAGAGTACCCCCCTTAAAAACTCAAATGAGCAAAGGTCTGCTAAAATCAACCTAGGCAAAATTCAGGATCTTCCAGCTTCGCCTGATCTATCAACTAAGCTCTTAAACAGACTTGACGAATTACGACTTGAAAAGGACATTGACCTGAGTGACATACGTTAAGTGCAAAGATGGCGTCAATCAATCCATTAATCACGAAAGAGCTGGACTCCTGCTTTAAAGTTTTTAAAATTATGTTTGATCAGTGGTCTTCCAGTGTTTTTAACAAACAAAGTCGGCTTCTTGAGCAGTTCACTACTGATATCTTTGCGAGAATGGAATCCAGAATGACTGACTTTAATCTACAGCTGAACACTGAGGCCCCAGAAGGGAATGCCGAGACCAAAGACCGGTTCAGAAGTGATGGCTTCGACAAGGAATTTACTAGCGCTGATCCTGGATGTGCAAATCTTTTAGTCAAGCTTAAATCCTCTGGAATAGGAGACATAGAGCTCTTCTCTGCCCACCTTAACGCACAAGGGGCCGTTCTTGAGCCTGAGGGGGCTTATCCTCCACCGGATTTGACTGCACTCCACGAGAATGTTACTGTCAGACGAGGACAGAACCGCCACAATGAGAAAAAGGCTTATACAGTGGCAAAACAAAGTATCGTTGATAAGAATCCCCCTTCCTCGAGTAATAAGCCATCTAACACTATGACTCTCATCAATGCTGTATGCGAGGCCCAGAACAAAGTCAGAGGAAGATGTTCTTACCAGCACACCTGGAGAAAAAAAACGATCCCTGGAGGATAACGCCTGTTTTAGTAAGATCAACAGGAAGATCTAACCCGAAATCCAAAACGTGGACATTCCCTGGCCTAAAAGCTAAGGATCTCATTACAAAACTTCATCTTGTACTCAAAGACAGTGACCCATCTGATACTTTTGTCATTTGTGTGGGATCTAATGATATTTCTGAAGATTCCCCCAATCGGATAGTACTTGCTATCCATCACTTCATTGCTTCTATCTGTGCCAAACTCCCGCTGACTAAAATCACAATCATTGGCCTTCTACCAAGAATTGCCAAGCAAGACATCAACTTAGATAAAAAGGATTGTCCACACAAACTCACTGCTACGCAAACTGTGTGTGGATTTTAACTTTTCCTTCGTTTCAATTGACGACAGTATCTGTAATGACCATACTCTTTTAGCTCGTGATTTGACACACTCTACTGCTAAGGGCAAAGCTAGGCTTCAGTTAGAGCTATTGAAATTGCATACTCCTACGGAAAACCATCAGATGTAACTGGAGATATCCCCAACCTGGTCATTAATCAACCACCATCTGTAACCACCCTTTTATGTACCCTTTTTAACTCGCATAGTGTTATTCGTAAACTTGGCAGCTTTAGGGATCTTGTTAAGCGTAATGCCTTTGATATAATTTTTGTGGTTGAGTCATGGCTCACAGAAAGAATTACTGATGGTATGCTTGTTGTTCTTCATTCCTACTCTGTAATACGGCGTGATAGGGGTGGCAGAGGGAGGGGGGTATTCTTATCTTCTTGCATAGGGTGGATATACCTCTTGTGCTGGTGAAATCTTCCGTAAATGCGGAATGTCTTGCCGTTTCTTTGCCTACGTACCTTATTACCTTCGTTCTTGGCTATCTCCCAAACAGTTATCTGGATTCTGATATCCTTAATGTGTACGAATTCATTGTGGAGGAATTAACCCTAGTCATTCAAGGGTTGTACTGGGCGACTTCAATCTATCTACTGTTGAATGGAATTGGCATTGTGCATTGGATCGCCATCATGATTATTTTATAGCTTTAATATCGCTCCTTGGCTTGCATCAATTAGTGACAGTCTCACAAGGGAGAATAATATCCTGGATGTCGTTTTTACAGATGACGAGCGTCTTGTTTACGACCTCTGGGTTGGACCTCACTGCGGGAATGGTGACCACTGTTCGGTTTGCTTTTCGGTAAATTTATCTTTCACGGGCTCTGTTGGGTCACCACTACGATCGTCTGATCCAGTTAAGGGGAATATCAATTTCGACATTCTTAGGAGTTCTATTTTACACGTAGATTGGGATGTACTTATATTTGATGTTCATCCATCCATTGACCAAGCTTAGTCATGTTATCACCTGGTTCTGGCTGATCACGTAGAACTGAGTCGTGACCCCCCCCCCCCTCGACCACATACCAAACGGGATAGTGTTTTACCGCGCCACATTGTGAGGCTCGGTAGACTGAAGCTTAGGTGTTGGCATCGGCTTAAGTCCGGTAGGAGCCCTGATACCATTACTGCCTATCGCGATGCGTGCAAAAACTATTCTGACTCCGTTGAAGCATGGCACAAGTATCAGGAGACGACTGCAATACAGGAAGGCAACCAGGCATCTTTATATAAACTTTATCAGAAATTAAACTCTAAAATACGTAAGTTGCCAAGGAAAGGCACAAGTCGTCTGCGACACTTTTGCCTCAAACGTTATTCTCGATGATGGAAATCCTATCAATCCTTGTCGCCAGCTTACAGATCGTTCAATCTCATGTCCGCAGTCATCCTTCACTGTGGATTTGGTCTTTCAGGCTTTAAAAAAAACTTAAACCAAGTAAATCTTGTGGTCCTGATGGGTTCTCTGCCTTCCTGTTCTGGGAATTGGCAGGGGAGATTTGCGTTCCCCTCTCCAGGCTTTTTCCGTGCTCTTATATTGAGGGAAGACTACCAGAGGCTTGGTGCTCAGCAAACATCATTCCTGTTTTTAAGAAGGGCTCCTCTTCTGACCCTCTGAACTACAGGCCAATAGCTCTGACATGTGTTGCATGCAAGGTCAGGGAATCCATGTTAAGGGACGTAATGATTCCATTTTTCGAAAGGTTCAGTGTTATTACTCGAAGACCAGTTCGGTTTTCTCCCGTCCAGATCTTCTACCCATCAATTGCTCGCTGTCCTTGACAGATGGACCAGTCAGCCTGGACACCATATATTTTGATTTAAAAAAACTTTTGAATCGGTTGTGCATCGAAAGCTGCTCCTTAAGATGAGTGGCTGTGGTACTGCTGGAGACCTTACGTCTTGGCTTACTGCCTTTTTGGCGAACCGCACTCAGAGCGTGATTGTTGAAAATTCAGCTTCTTCCTGGGTTCAGGTACCATGTGGTGTCCCTCAGGGGCCTGTTTTGGGGCCCCTACTTTTCTTAATTTACATCAATGATCTGCAGTTTCCAGCTGGTGATTGTTTTGGGTTTAAGTTTGCGGATGATCTGAAGATTGGAGCTGAATTGCTCTCCCCGTCATGCTCCCCTGTCCTGGAATCCCAGATCCTCCATGTTGTGGAATGGTCCCTTGTATGTCAACTCCCACTTTCGTCTCTGAAGTGCTCTACGTTTCATGTTGGAAATCATAATAAATGCTGTCAGTATTTTCTTGACCAGGTACCTCTTCCTTCATCTTCTGAAGTGTGTGATCTTGGAATTTGGTTTTCTGGCAATCTTAAAGCATCCCTCCATCGCAGGAAAATCTGTGCTTCTGCCTATTTTAGGACAGCTATTGTGAATCGCTGTTTTATATCTGGTGATGTTCAAGCTATATATGGGCTTCGTGCTCCCTATTCTTGAATACGCAACCCCGGTCTGGTCCCCTTTCTTGATCGGAGACATTGATCTCATCGAGAAAACTCAGCGCAGGTTTACAAAAAAAGCATACCTGGATTTAAAGACCTGGAGTATGGTGAGCACCTGAAAAAAATCAGGTCTGGAGCTCCGTAGGCTGAGGTTTGACATCATATTGGTTTACAAGATCCTAAGGGGGACCGCATCAAGGTTGACCTACCTTTTTTGATCCTGCGCCCCGTTTGATAAAGACCCGTGGACATGATTGGAAACTGGCTTTCCCCATTACACATTTAGACTGTCGTCGGAACTTTTTCTCTGTTCGGGTGGTTCTGTTGCCTGCTTTCAAATTTGTATCTACACTAGTGATGTCCACACAGATTTGTATCACTCTAGCCTGAAATGAGATTTTGACCTTGATAATATGCTCCATGTATACATGGGGCATTTTTGTATAGTCGAAAATTTATGTCCGGTAGATGGTTAGAAATCGGTGTGGACATCACTAGTGTATAAGCAAATTGGGTAACAGCCAACAGACCCCCAGGCAACCCTTCCAGTTGAAATGGTTACATCAGTTCCCTCTAATCGTCTTTTTTTCGAGGTCTTATCTGTTCAGCATTTCGATTTGAAGGGTTCCCTGGGAATCTATCGACTGTTACTCAATTTGTATCTACACTAGTGATGTCCACACCGATTTCTATAACTCTAGCCCGATATGAAATTTCGACCTTGAAACTACGCTCCATGTATACATTGGTTATTTTTTTATAGTCGAAATTTTATGTCTGGCTTTAGGGTTGGAATCGGTGTGGACATCACTAGTGTATATACTAACAAAAACGTCAAGTGTGCCGTAAAAAAGGGGGTTATATGATTGAAGTTTCACTTTACTTGTTAAAATATACACGGATAAAATTTGGATGATTTTTAATTGAAATAATCAAACGTGCAATTGAGAAAATTGCATCTGTTTAAGTGCTGTTGTGCTTTATGTTTTAAATATATGGTAGGCAAAGCACAACATCATAGATGCAATTTTCTCAATTGTACATTTGATTATTTCAATTTATACCACGGCTGTGACATCACGCTAACTCAACGCCACGCTAAATTTCCGTAGGTTAAATCCCGTTAACCAACACCGGAAGTGTGCGTCATCGCAAAAAGTGTAGGTTATCAAGTTACCCAACACTTTTGCTGATAACCCACACTTTTGATACTTCCGGATCACGTGACTGGGAACGCGCACACCAACAACCAAATACAGCGTGCCAAAAAAAAAAAAAAGTAACGCAATAAAAACGTACAAAACTAATTACTTAAAATGAACGAAATCCGTTCCCTGCAAACTCTCACATGTCTGGCCCTCTAGGCGTGTTCACTCGAGTTACCTCCCGACCCCCCTACTCCCTCCCTCCACAAACTGAAATGGAATGACTTTAACGCATACCGATACCCTACTACCGTATTTTTTAAACAATTCTCAAACTACAAACGTACAAAATGAATTACATACCTTCCCAGAATGTCCCAGCTTTATCCCTGCTGTCTCACATATTGAATTATTCGCTCCAAACACGATAAACGCTTCGATAAACACGAGGAGGCTCGAGCGTAAACCAAGCTTGTATTGCTAACCGACGCTTGTGTCTATCTCCCCACCCCCCTCCCTCCACAAAGTTTGAGCGAAATTGACTCGTCCACCTATCACACACTTCCACCTCCGCAAACTAAAATGGTATGACCTTCATTCAAATCGAGGATACTGATGATCAACGTTTTCTCGAAGCAATTTTCACAAAACAGAAACACGTTTTAATTAAATACGAGTTAGCTTGACGTCCCAACCGTGATATAAATATGTTATTTATTAAAGAACTATTGGTTATCGATTTTTAAACCACGGCTGCAATGATTTGGCCGCGAGACATGCAATAGTTTTTAATCAATAACAAAATACCGGCAACCGGCGTTTACAGTGGTTTGAAAACGACATAACTTCATAAAAACACACACAACCACCATGCAGAAACTTGTGTGTGTGTTTCTGCCTGGTGGTTGTGTGTGTTTTTATGAAGTTAATCAATAACTATTACTAAAATCATCCAAATTTTATCCGTGTACATTTTAACAAGTAAAGTGAAACTTCAATCAAACCCCCTTTTTTACAGCACACTTGACGTTTTTGTTAGTAATCCGTGTACCTTTTGTACCTATGGCGTAATCCGTGTACCTATGGCGTCGTGCTACAAAGGTTTATGTATGCATTGGTTATGCATGCATTGTTGCTGGCCACTTTGAAACAATTCAACTCAGCTCTGAAAGCCTGCATTTATGAAATAAATACGCCATCCTATCGTTTCTAGCTGCCAATTTCGAGGCTGGCCTCGAAATTAACAACATAGCTTAGTTTGGTTTAAATCTATATGCGTTTAGCTGAAACACGGATTCTTTCAAAGGGTTTAAAGGGTTTAACGAACGTTAACCACTCCTGGTCATCTGCCCGAAGCCCTAATACCTTTGTCTGCAACAGCCAGATTCCCATCCGGTCACCCACCCAAGTATCAATCCAGCCCAACGCTGCTTAACTTCGGGGATCTGACGAGAACTAGTGGATTCTTTCATTTTGCCCTTCAACAATGAACCTTTTAGCAAAGACATAACACGTGCACGAAAAATGGATCTGGAGTTTGCTGAGTGGCATTGTTTTCAAATTACAATGGTTAAAACAATGTAGAACAATCAAAATGATCGTTCAGGGACCCGTAACTCCAGAATGGATGGACCATTCGAAAAAGTGGTCTCTGAGGATGAAGCCCAGAGAAATTTCTGGCTAAGATCATGTTTCAGATTTTAGGTAGGTGCAGTAGTTTTTTCTGAAACCGTGTCTCACAAGAAGAACAATAACAAGTGAACAGTTTTCAAATTTTCGTGTGGCTCCCTACTTTTACTCTTGCACGGAATTGCATAAACGTTGGTGTAAAGTTAGGAAAAGCTGCTATCTACTATCTGGCCAAGTTTGGGCGAAATATAAATGGAGAAACGGAGAAATTACTAGTTTTAGTTTTGCTGGAGAGAGGACTTCAATCATATATATACACGGCTATCGGGTAACAGCCAACAGATCCCCAGGTAACCCTTCTAGTCGAAATGGTTACCTCGGTTCCCTCGAATCGTCTTTTTTTCGGGGTCCATCTGTTCAGCGTTTCAATTTGAAGGGTTCCCTGGGGATCTGTCGGCTGTTACCCAATTTGTATCTACACTAGTGATGTCTACACCGATTTCCAACCCTCTAGTCAGAGATAAATTTTCGACTTTAAAAAAACCTCATGTATACCTGGAACGTATTTTCGTGTCAGGCTAGAGTGACAGAAATCGGTGTGGACTTCAATAATAATAATAATAATAATAATAATAATAATAATAATAATAAAGCTTTAATTCATCCAGTTGAGGATAAAAAAAAAGTGAATATATAAAAAGCCTCGAATACCATCCCAGATACCTTTTCAAGTCAGTCCTGGAGAACATATCCAAATCCACAGTAGAAAGAAGAAGTTCCTCCAAAGTAACAGAAAAGCGTTTCTGGATGCAGTCTACTGAACCAGCAGTAGATGACAAAAGGGCAACCACTAAAGGATTGTTGCTAACACAAATGGAGCGAAACCAATTAATGAATAGTCCACCTAACATCACCTCAAAGGGAGCAACCCCAGCAGCAATACAGCTTGCATGACTCAAGGAAAATCTTGGCACCCCTAGAAACCTCTTAACACAGTTATGATAGAAGGTTAGAAGGGTGTCAAGGGCCTTCTTGGTATGCGAAACCCAAAGTGCATCACCATAAAACACAGCATGATGTAAACAACTTTACGAAACATGGACATCGACATGCTTGAACTTGTGGTATAAACAATTAAAACATTTTTAAAAAGTACGCTGGCAGCACTCAATATCAGCGTCATCGTTAAGAGATTCAGTAATAATGTGACCTAAATATTTAAAAGAAAACACTCTGACGAGACTATCTCCACACATAAAAACAGGGGCAACAACATCTCTAGAAGTGCAGCCATGTACTGTACAAGAAAAAGGCATTTCTTAATATTGAACAACATACAATTATTATTTGCCCAATTACTGCACATCAAGTCAAGCAGGGTTGGCAACCCAGCTCTAGTAGGTGCAAACACAATTAGGTCATCTTCATATGCAATACAGTTGATATTAAACCACTAATCCAGCAGCCTGGAAAAGCTAAGCTGAGATCATATAAAAGATCCTCAATAAACAAACCAAAAAGAGCCGGCGATAATAATCCACCTTGCCTCACCCGTATTGAAATAGAAAAAGGTTTAGAAACATGGCTATCCCACTTAGCAACTGCAGACTGATTAACATACCAAAAAGAAATCAGATTAACCATATGTGCAGGAGCACCCCTATTGGCCAGCTTAATAAAATAGAGCCGCCTGCTTTAAAGCCAAACTGAGAAGCTTGTGTACACAAGAAGGGATAAAGTAGATTCATAAGAAGAAGCTCAATAGCCTTGGAGAAGACGGTGGCAAGACGGTGGCATTTTGATTGGAAGGGTTACCTGGGGATCTTTTGGCTGTTACCCAATTCGTCTATACACTAGTGCCACGTTTCCCAACCAGGGAGGCGTGGAGCAACTGCAGGGGAGGCGCGAGACGCTGCCAGATAAGTTGTGAACTTTTTTTTAACGATGTATCGCAAAGTTCTTGCCAATGACAGATATATAACTGCTATCAACCATTTTTTTTTAAATTACAATATTGTAAAGATTGTCAAGACTTACCACTATCATTCATTTTGTTAAAAAAAAAAATTACACAGCAATGCAGTGTCGCATTGAGTCGCTTGGGAACACAGTACTCAACGAGGAGGCACCCGTGGCCTAGTGGTCAGCATCCCCGCCTCCCAACCCAAAGAATGATGGTTCAAATCTGGCAGACCGCCATATTGTACTTTGTAAAAAGGAAAGAAAAGAAAGTTTCTCTACTGTGTATCATCACACTTTTCCTCCAAAAACAGAGTCCAACACTTGGCGCGAGCTATGAGAGGGGTCCCCGGGCAGAGCGTGCAGCCTAGTGGTCAGCATCCCCGCACACCCTTACATACATACATACCCATACATACATACATACATACATACCCTTACATATATACATACATACATACCCACCCTTACATACATACATACCTACCCTTACATACATACCTACCCATACTACATACCTACCCTTACATACATATATACATACCCATTACATACATACCCAATACATAAATACATACATATCCATACATTATTATATTACATACATACCCATTACATACATACACACATACTAGGCTGGGTCAAAAAATAAAATTTTCGAATATCATACTCTAATAGTGCGGAAAAGTTGTGTATTCGCAAGCTAATAAACGAAAAAATAATGAAAAAATTCCTATATATAATCTTCAGTTCACGCATAGGGCGTGAAGTTTGAAAAAATGACCAAAAACACCAAATATTAACATAGGGTGAAAAAAAGAAAATTTTCGAGTATGATAATCTAATGGGGCTGAAAAGTTGCGTATTCGCATACTAATTAACACGAAAATAATGAAAAAATTCCTATGTTTAATCTTCAGTTCACGCATAGGTCCTAAAGTTTGAAAAAAATTACCAAAACACACCAAATATTAACTTAATGCTCAAATTTTACTAGTTAAGTTTTTCGACTTCTAATTGCATGGAAGTACTCCATTTTAGTTACCTGATAATAGCAAGAGTGAGATAGGTGGTCCAAACCACCTATCTTACTCTTGATAATAGTAATATATTTAAAAAATCTCGTGCTATATTTTGAGTTTGTACACAAGGCATGAAATTTGTGAATTTTGGTGAAAAATTGATATTTATGCAATTTTTCAAGCAGACGAACTCTCGAACTGTTGTATTCAAAATAGACACGTGGGAGTTTTTTTTACTAATTCATTCGTATGAGTGATTTTATTTTATTCAACTTGATCTAATACATCACCTTGAAAGGTCTTGCACCCATTTCACAACATTTAATTCCGTAAATTATGTTGGTTTGCCAGTGTCAGTCATGGACGTTACCTTGAAATCGGATTTCTGGTCGAATTTTGGCATCAAAGATATTTACTGCAATGTTGTTCTAATGTAGCCATTTCTGTTATCTTGTCCACATACTTTACCGGGGGACTCTGTAACAAGTTTTACGCACCTTTTAACTGCTTGGGTATGGCATGGAAAGTTTAAAAATTCAAACTCGGGCAGAGTTTTATTTTGCAGAAATGATTAGATATTATCGGTTGTCAAGCTTTCCTTATTGGAGGGGGCGACAGCTCACATTTCGTCCATTCAATCAGGCTCCATGTAGTCCGTGGCACCGAAATTTACTTACTTGCTTGCTTGTTTTCTTGCAAGTTTGGTTGGTTGTATGTTTTCTTGATTGCTTGTTTATTCTTTTGCTTGTGAGGACTTTGGACGTTGCACGAGTATTATTAGTCTTGTGTTAGACGAGGTGCAGATTGTCTTGCTGTTTGTGATGTTAGTCTGATTTGTGTGTTCCGGATCAAATCAGTTGCTTGAGACCAGCTGTTTAAGCTGAGGGTTTGAAGGTCGTGACAGTGTGCTTGTTTTGACTTGGCTTGTGTTGATGAGCTAAGCAGTTGAAGATAGTCTTGATTCCGTATTTGAAGATTTGTGTCTTGGGATTTAATGAGACAAGAAGCTGAAGAGAGTGTTGACTTGCAGTTGTTCTGCTGTTGATTCGTCAACGGGTTAATGATCCGTTGCACGTTAAGATGATTTTCCGTGTTGAATTCTTGTTCTTCAGAGGAAGAATGATCGAATCGTGCTTTCCGGATGGAAGCAGCTGTCTGGAAATACAGTAATTTTCCGTCTTCGTTTTGAAGGAAGGCGATGTTTGTCTTTGGTTTTACGGAAGAGAATGCGGACGGGGCTCAAGGTCTCCCAGCGGGAGACGTGAGCAAGCCGTGCATGACGAGGTGATGCGGTCAGCTGGGGAGATATGCGTTGGCAATCGGCTGGGACCCTGAAGGTAGCAGGTGCGAAAGCGAAGCTAGGCCGGTGCCGAAGGCGAAGCAAACTGTGGGCGAAGACTAAGCAAGTTGATAGCGAAGACGAAGCTAAGCCAAGGCGTAAGTGGAACCAAGTTGTGGGTTGTAGAGGCGGGTATCAATGCAGCTTAGTTCGGTGCGAAACTGGTCACAGAGTCGGCGAAGGTAATGGGGAAGAGATGCCAGTTTGCATAATCCATTTTGGTGGTCGGCCCCGATGGGCTTCGGCGGCAGCCGTGTCCTGAAGCGGTGAAGGTCGGAGGCGAAGCGGCAGGAAGGCCAGGCGGCCGGCGAAGTGTACAAGTTGCTTGCTTTGGCTGTCAGGTTGGCAAGAGCGCAGCTGCAGTCGGGTGAGGATGTAGGCGGCAAGATGCGAATGTGCCGGACAAGAAGACTGAGAGACGGTGGATGTCAATCCAGATAGGGCGAAGCAGTCATGGCAGGGCCAGTGGCGTAGGCGAAGGCGAAGCTGGACAGGAGAAAGTCCAAAGCAACCGTCGCGGTCGGGTGGAGGAAAAAAAGATGGCAGCCGCTCGAACGAGCCTGCGTTATATAGACGAGGAGTGCGTCGCACATGCGCACTGGGTTGCGAGAGTGGGTGCATCAAAAGAGTCAAGAAACCTCCAGGAGAAAGCATCCCTCAGGAAAGGAATGCAATAAAAACACAGGTAATCTATGTTTCCGAAGGGCAATAGAAATAAAAATTTCTTGAACAGAGAATGAAGTCAGTCAATCGCATAAACTGCAAATGTCTATTTATGGAATCTGGATAGGCCAAGAAAATGTGGTGGTCTCACAGTCTCAGAAAACAAGTATCGTCATGTGTGACAAAACCTATCTTTAAAGTCTTAAATTAACTTTAAAAGTATTCCCCCACAAATATAAATAGAGCAATAGTTTTTAAATTGATTTTGTTTTTAAACTCAATTTTGCGGTTTTGTTTTAAAGAAATGCATTCAAAAAACGTTGACTTTAGGAATACAAAGCCGTGGAAAGACAAGTTTAGGGGAAAAAACCTGGAAAAAACAGCCAACGGGAAAAAAAACGAAGAGAAAGACTGCCGCGGAAGAAAAACCCAGGGAAAAAGGAATGGACACACAGCCAAACGGAAAAAAAGCTCTGAAAAAAAAAAGACACTGGAGATAACCGTAGGAAAATAGCCGAAGTAAAACAATCCAAGGAAAAATACTGAAGAAAGAAAAAGCAGAAGGAAAAAACCGTTTCCCAGTGAAATTTCTTACCTAGCTTTGTTTAACATCTTTGTAATGCGTGGTGCAGTGGCAACCAGGACTACTGCACTGTGGCTGAGGTTGGCATTATTCACCTAGTTGTCGACGCATCATTAAGTCTCCATTCCCTCCCTCCCCCCAACCTATGAAAACAAAACACTGAAGAAAACAATAAACATTTTCAGTTTCCACCAGTTTTTCCGTGCTCGTATCCGTGGCCTTTTTTTTGTGGCTTCTTTATCCTTTGACTTCAGACGGCCTGCGAAAAGCGAATTTGATTTCAACGAACGCAAGCCCCTACACCCTTTTATATATATATGTATTTGGTTGGTTTGGGGTGGGGATTGCCCAAGCCTACTCTTCCCCCCCCCCCCCCTTTCGGTGATTCCGCCACTGGTTCAGTCACTAGTAAAAGGAAAACTAAGCCCAACGTGTCCGGAATTTTCATTTGCAGCTTGCATTTTATCGGCGAATATTAGTTACCGAAGTAACGTCATTAAAGCAAAAAACCATCACTATTTTCTCACACCCACGAAGGACTAAAGTGCATTACGGCAATGTTTAAACCGCACCAAGCCTGGCCTTATCCAGACTACATCTTCAAAGCTGAGTCTGGAAATCGTCGCTTCCTTAAACCGTCTTTACCCGCGTGTGAGAAAAGGACTCGTTGTCCAAGAGTGTCTAACAGCTAAAACGGACTTAATGTCGTAATTATTCATCGTAACAGTGTATCATTCACCCAACCTGCGACAAGAAATATGCATATTCGTCTTTTCTGAAAGCTATATCTTAAAACAATCGAACTTTTGCAGCCATTCACTCCCTGAAGGAAGTAATCTATACAGGAGCGTAGCAGAGAAGCCAACATTTTTCTGTCTAACTTACATTGTCCAATATTGTATATTGGGCGCAGGGACGTAGCCAGCACCCCCCGCACGTGGGGGGGGGTTTGCCTACTGGGCCGAAGAGCACGAAACGCGATGAGGCCTTTATAGTGGACTATAGCGTTGATTTTTGTTTACAAACTTCTGCTAAGTTCAGTTCCAGAGATCCATGTAGCGTACAAAGATTAAGGTTTCAAATGAAAGAGCATTCGTTCTAGTTCCTGTAGACCTAAGCGACGTGAAAATGGCCTGTTTATGTATAAAGCTAACAGTTTAGAAACAGTTAATGATTACGCCAGGTAACAACAAAATTGTAAACCCAACAAGATAAAATGGTTACATTATTTCGAAACGTCAGCTTCAGGAGCAGAGTTAAATTGTTGAACACATAGTCGTAAAATAATTAAACTAGTTATGTTAAATACAATTTCAATGACAACAAAGCGCCATCCTCTCCTTCACAATCGTGAAGCATTGACCTTTTTCGTAGCTCACGTATTACACATTACACTCGACAGCAAAAAGTAAGTTTAAATAAAATTCATTTTAACAGGGATTTGCTTTAATTTTTTATTTTTTTTATTTCCAATTCCACTTGTAATTTTATACTTGCAATTGTTTCTGTGGGCAAGGTATTTTTTAATTGTGGCAAATGGCATTTTCTTTTCTTTATTTTTTTGTGGAGCTGGGGGGGGGGTGGTTTCTTCATTTTAATTCTAGTGAGGGGTATATAAAATTTCCTGGCTACTGCCCTGATTGGGTGATTCAATTTCTACAGGGTATCAGGGATAAGACGCTGCAGAAGCTACTGCCGTACAAGTGGCTCGCCCCCGCCCCCTTTTGCATTCTTATTGAAATGCAAATAAAAGCTTTCTTTCCTGAAGTCAGGATTAACTTTCTTGATATCTTTACTGAGGTCAGGGATAAGGGTTATAGTGACGGGGAATGGTTGTTGGACTTGGAAAAATTCGACGTGTAGCGTTTATTTTTAAACACCCTGTATCACTCTAGCCCGACATGGAATTTCGTCAAAATTTTATGTCTGGCAGAGGGTTGGAAATCGGTTTAGGGGTTCTACACTGCTATGGATGCTTGCTATAGGCACCACAAGGAGGGATGGGTCATGGCAAAGGGCTGGGGAAAGCAACCATGCCGCCTAAGAACTTGATTCTTACAAACCACTTATTTAATAAAAATTTATTACATTTTAAGCACGTATACTTATCCCTTTTTTACACTATGAGCACTCAATCGTATAACCTAATTAAGTCCCTCTTACAAATATGTATACCTAATGTCTTACATCCTAAACACACCAAAATTTGTTTGACTGATTGGCGCATTCAAACTTGCACTCAAGCAGAGTCCAAGGACTTGACGTGTGTCGGCAGGATCAATCACACCATCGTCCCACAACCTGCAATGGTAAAAAATATTACGATACCGGTTGATCTTACCAAACCGATCACTGACAGAAATTTTGTTAAAACTCCTCACCGATACAGTCTTAAGTAATAGATATCCGTGAAGTAGACCGGGTTATCCCGAAATAATTGCTCGTCTGCGAGAAACGGAACAGTCCAAAGATCGAGGGGTTGCGAAATCGCACGAGCGCGCTAGCGCGAGTTCGATTTTGCTACCCCTAGATCTTTGGACTGTTCCGTTTCGAGCAGACGAGCAATTATTTCGGGATAACCCGGTCTAATTCACGGATATGTGTTTTAATGCTAAGGTGTGACGTCGAGCCAACATGTCTAGTTATTTGACATTAAAAAAAAAATTTATTTGAAAATTTTATTTGTGAATTATGACGTAAATTCCTGAACTCAAACTTCCGGTTTAAACTTCCTGTCTGCGAAAGTCTCCCGTACGCGAGGACGTTCCTATATCCAGTCCCAGTCACCGACATTTGTGTTTAAGGTAAAACCATATTTTTTCTACTTTATTAGTTTAAATAAGATATAGCGTATAAAATGCGCTATTCGCTTGAGTCTCGTAGGTTTTTAAGTGTGTTTAGAAGGTGTCAGTAGGCTAGTTTTTGTACCGTCGGAACGAAAGGTTGTCGGGGGGTTCGGCTTGGACTATTCATTCGTGGGGAGGGGGCTAGCATCGTACGCGATGTTTTTTTTTTCGTGTTAGTGCGTAAAATGTCGCCAGGTTATAAATGTGCTGTTCGCTTGAGTATCGTATGTTTTTAGGTGTATTTAGGTGTGTTTACAAGTGTCGGTAGCCTAGTTTTAGTACTGTCGGAGTGAAAGGTTGGAGGATTGGACCATTCCTGCACGGGTGGGGTCCTAGCATAGTAGCCTACGCGAGGTTTTTTTTTTTCGTGTTAGTACGATAAATGTCGCAGGTTGCAAATGTGCTTATGCATGTTGGTGGAATTTGTTTTTTGTACGGTAGTTTTGCAAAGTATGTCACGTGGTAGAGCAGCGGTTGTGTGGAGCGCGGAAAAAGTGTTAGATTATCAAAAAAAAGTGTGGGTTATCGAAAAAGTGTGGGTTATCAAAATTAACCCACGGTCACGTGTGTGGGTTTTCAGATTAACCGTATATAACGGCTACACTTTTAGCATTGGGATGTGTTGGCGTGATGTCACCGCCGTGCATTAAGAACTAATAATCTACACTTGCAAAGCAATAATAAATATCCAATTTAAATGATCGTATCTCTAACATGCACAGCCCTCAAAATCCACTGTTTCAAAAAAATTACGGTACCACTGTGGTGGTGTAGACACACATTTCAAGCTATTTTTTATCTGTTAAAATCCACTCATTTATATGCTGCTACAGCAGTTGTTAACTGATAATTGTTACCAATTTTATACTGTACTATTGTACTCTGGAACTCCAGGTGACTTTTTCTGTGTTGTGGGCATGAGGTTGTGATAGTGGTGCAACATGCTTAGTTTAAGTCAGGTTTAGGCATAGTGTAGTATAGAGTGTACGGCTTTGAGACCTTTTAGCCTCTAATAAAGAAACATGGAACATGAAACTGTACTATTGTTGACACATGATTCTCAGAACAGTTGAAATCATAGCCAAGTCAAGAGCAACTGAATAATTTGCAGGAAAGATGTTTGGCACATTTTTATCAGAAAATGGGTTTCATGAACTGAAGTGACTGGCAGCGTTCTTCATTCTGACCGGCTGCCAATTTGTACCAATCAGGGTCAGACACTATCCCCCCATTTGAGAGGAGAAACGGGAAAACAAAGAGATTAACTAAGGTCACTCGCATTCCTGCCGGACCTCTAGCCTAGGATTCTATTGGTTAGTGGTACATTGATCATTTATCGTAGAAACCACAAAGGGGGAACACCACAGTGTTCACTTAAATTTTCAGTGAAGCACGTCATTCACCCTCGTCAGAAACTTGCATCAGCGAAAGATGAGAAGTCTATTCTCGCAATCGGCAGAGAGTTTTACTGCAGCATGGCGGCATTTTCCGGAGCACGCAACAGAGATCAAATGGCCTACGAAGGAACATCCAGGTGGGATAACCCTTGAGGCGAAGTTAAAGTGTCCGAGGAGGCTCAAGTTCCTATTTGGTACACGAGGACTTGGCCGAAAATGCCCGTAAATGTTCGCTGATGTGCATTTTTTCTCGAACAGCAGTGAAGCTTTAGCAAGGGCGTTGTCCAGGGAAATGCCCAGGAAAATCAGTTCGGTAGTGGGGCCGATGGTTTTATGAGCAGCAAGTGGGATACAGAGCTTGTTGAACACTTGTGTGAGCAATGCCACAGTCCGCAGTCCCTCCATTTAGTTGCGATCGATGGTAACGAAGTCATCTAGCAGATGCAAAACATTATAGATATTATAGTTATGCAGGATCCAGCACACCGCAGTTGCATGCTGGTCAAATAGTTTGGGGCTTGACCGTGACCCAAAAACAAGCCTTACAAAGAAGTAGTAGGACCCCTTCCATTATATGCCATGCAGATGCCACAAGTCGGGGCAAATGGGCAGCAGTTTAAATGCATCTGTGACATCTATCTTGCACAGATAGGCTACCTGTCCCAGTTCAGTAATTATGCGGATTGCATCGTCGAGTGGCATTTAGGAAAGGGAGAATTTATTCTTACAAATCAGCTCGTTAAAGCTACGATGATCGGGGTCGTTGTGCGGGCTGGATAGGTCCACTATCATCCTCTTCCTTCCAGAATATTTACCTGTAGCAATACCAATCGGGTTGATACGTACCACAGAGAATGGTGGTTTCAGGAAAGGGCCAATGAGGTAGCCCTTCTTGAGTTCATCATCAATAAGAGCAGACACAACATCAGGCTCCCTCCTTGCTGACTGCAAATTTCGGCATTCAAGGGAGGAAGTAGGCAGAGGCTCAACATCGATAGGTGTGTAAGCAGCAAGCATATCAGGTGCTAGTCAGTTTTCCACTCGTGGACACTTGTCTCCGGGTGGTTTGTCTCCAGGTGGCTTGAATGTGGTGGCACTGTGAGCGCTGTTGCATTTACTGCAAATATGGGCAAAAGGGCAGTTACATCGCACACTTCCGTACCATTGACGATAACTCTAAGACGCCCCATGATGTCAACATTGGCACGCTGTTCGGAAGGTGCCAATCTGTTGCACGTCCACATTCCTCCTCTCTGGTAGCGACTGTTAGCGGGCTCGACTGATACAGGGGGAGAAAAAGGACATGTGTTTGATGTATGGTTGAGAATGCTGCAGACCACACAAGTAACAACCTTTCGGCCAGCAAAAACTAGATTAAAAATGTCATTGTCTCGGATACTCCAGTCCACGATAATATTGGACTGGACCAAAATACCAGCTGCTTTGGCAGAAAAAGCAAGACGATATTGGTAAAACCCGAGGCCTTCAAAACGTCTAGAGAGATCCAAAATCATCCTGAAGTACAGGTCCTTTCCTTATGACGATGCGGAAAGCTGTCGCACAAAACCGATTTAAAAATTTTAAATGTCATCGAGAATTCCTCAATAGAAAGTAGCAAAACGTGCATCAGTTGGCTTGCTGCCAACACTCGCTGTGTTATCGAAAGGGTGCCCAACTTGGCCATCAGAGCGTGCGTGCGTGACGAACGGGAAAAGAATATGTAAGATCTCTAGACAGACTGTTTCGCCCTTGTTTGGGCTCGTGGGTGAGAGCTAATTGATATTAAATGATCAATTGGTAAAAATTGTCCTAGGCCTGATAGTCAACCATTCAGTTGAATGGAGCCCCAAACAAGCAGATGTTTCTGCTCTTTCGCTTGCTGAAACTGTATTCGTTTCGTCCTTGTCAAAGAATATGTGCGAAGTTGATATCCTTACCATCTAAAATGTCCTTCCTGGTTTGTGCACTGACAGCATCTGTGTAAGCAACAGAATCCGCCGCAATATCAGATCCAAACCCAGTGTAGGCGCAGTTACGTTCGTGGATGCAAAATTAAAACCCAACGTGCCTTGCGTGCCTGGAAACTGTCTTTGCGCTGTAGCGGAAGCCAGATTATAAGATTCCGGAAGTGGAGGCAACATCGAAAACATGGTCGCACCGCCAGATGTCGCATTGGTAACTCCAGGGCAAGCGCCGCTATCTTGGAAACGGGGCCGTTCATTATGCTAAGTGTTCAGTTTTTCATTTAGTGTAGCATAATCGAGGCATACCTTGGCAAGTTCGGCTGCCAAACTAGCAAAACTTTCAGTAGTAATGCAATTGGAGGCGAGAGGATCAGATAGTTTCGTTTTCCGCTGCACCACATGGTCGCGTAGGCGGTGGAGTCGGCGATCGCGGTGCTTGAAGTGACGACTGCAGCATTTGGACAAACGGAAACAGTTCCTACGTCGGCTTGGTTTTCTTTGTATAGTTGCATCAAACTGGTCTGACTGAAAGCAGTGGAAGCGCGAATTCCTTTGTGCGCTAGTTTCGCACGTAAGTCGGCGGCCGTCCAATTTGCGGGGTTGTCGACATCGAGGTTATTGTGCCGGGAAACCAAGCGTGGCCGGCCCCGCTGGGTAGCAGGACTCCCACTAGCTGTTCAGCTAGAAGAACGACTTCTTTTCATGGCGACGAAAAAAAAAAAGCCAAACGATAAAATGACGAACCCTCTCAGGATGAGACGCACGCACACTGAGAAGACCCCAACCGCTAGGCATACTCTTTCCTCAAGGGCGACCGACGGTATTAGAGACATTTTTTTTCAAAATAAAACGGGATTTTGCAGAGCAAAAGTAAGTATCAACAATACGTCGATGGCATGGCATACTATGCATTGTTGGGGAATGCACTCGGATGCCACCTGGTGTACGAGCTACGAATAGCTTTTGAAGTACAAATTTGGGCCTTGCGCTTTACATTAAGTGATTTACGCCGATACTAAAGGAAGTACTTTAACTAAAGAATACTAACAGAAGTAGGAAGTAACATTTCCTTCACATTTTAGCTTAAGTTGATTCAATAAAGCCGACTTAGGATGAAAAAAAAGAAACACGTACCTTATGCTAAAGTTACGCTAGCTAGTTAGCTTTGCACGTTAAACACCAGCAACCGACGATAACAGTGTACATAATTTGTCATTGAAAATACCGTAAGTTGTTTTACTTTGAAACTGACAAGCCATTGCAAAATATTAAGCTTTTTCAAATTAAAATCACTAAATAACCACTAGTGGCTAATTTTCGACAAACAGTGGAAAGATGTTTGGCTTGCTTTCTTCAGGCCCTACTGGAAGGGAGGTTGTTTTGTTTATTTACATCGACTCTTCCACGCGTTGTTGTCTTGGAATTAAAAAAAATCGCTCGTTAGCAACGCTAGTAGGAGCGGAACTTGTTATCGCTCTCCATTAACTTGCTAGGCGTTCGTGGATTTTAGGGTGGATGAGATGGCCAGGCAGGCTGGGGCAGGCTGGGGCTGGATGGTGATGGATTCAAGAGCCCTTAGATGATTATCCCTGCCAGAATTTGACAGCAGGGCTAGAAATGTCCAGAAAAAAGCGTGTAGCATAATGGCGATGCAAAATAAAATTTGCGTAGCAATCGCAAAATAATGGTTAGCAGTTTTCATGAATCATATATATTTTTTTTGGCAGGTAAAAGAGGCATTTTCGTTTTATTTTGTGATTCAGCTAGAACAAGAGCATGTGATTGTGTGACGTATAAATTGCATAATTTTTTTTATACCTAAATATTCAGATGCTTTATGTTACGATAGTGTGTCGTTCAATTTCATTCTTTGCACGTTGTATAAAAATAACTAACTTCTGTAGGGATTGGAATTAAGAATTTTACGGAACACAATGATTGTTCTAGTATAAATGGACTAGGCTTACCACAAAAGGATTTTTTTAACATACAGTAGTTATAAAGTTCTTTCACCGTGATCTTGCGTCGCTAAACTGCTACGCAAATTTCGATTTTGTATCGCTAATGTCTAAAATTGTGGTGCAAACTGCGATGCGATACCGCTCATTTCGAGCCCTGGACAGTATCACTGTAGTTGGAACCGTGCATCCATGCTACTGTCAAATTCTGGCAGGAATAATCATCTGAGGGCTCGTGAATCCAGCACCTATAAAATATTAATTATCCACTTATGAACATCCAGTCCCCAGCCTGGCCATCTCGTCCACCGTAAAATCCCACGAATGCCTGACATGTAAATGGAAAACCATAAAGGGCTCCGCTCCCACTCGCACTGCTAAAGAACAGTAGTCATGAGAAAATTTTTCAAATTCCAAGACAGAAACGCACGGAAGAGCCGATGCAAATAAACAGAACAATCTCCCTTAAAGTAGGGCCTGAAGAATACAAACGAAGCTCAACATCTTTACAGTGTTTATCAAAAATTTGCCACTAGAGGTTATTCAGTGATTTTAATTTAAAAAAGCGTAATATTTTGCAATGGATAATTTGTCAAATTAAGCCACAAAGTAGAACACTTTCACCACCAAAACAGACACACTACACTTGGTCTGCTTGAATTTTTGAAAAAATCTCCATTCTTCTTCTTCGGAAGCAACAACAAAGACGAGGTTTTGGAGATTTCATCGGAAATTCTAAAGAACTAATTTTTGTTGTTGTTTTGGTGGTGAAAGTGTTCTACTTTGAGCCTTAAGATTGGCATGCGCATCTTTCAAAAAAATTATTTTTCTAACTTAACAAATGATGTTACATAAATAATGGAAAGACGACTAAAGCAGGTTAATTGCTTTGTGATAGATTAATTAGTTTTATAGATTGGTTACCTGGCACTAGCAAAGTAAGGGTTCCCTTCAGCTTCAAATCGCTTGATTATTGGATCTTTCATGGCCTGTTCTTCTTTTTCAGTCCACTAAGTTTGAAAATCAGGCAAAGGAATTATAAACATACAATTTTAATACTTCAGCATCTTAATTAAACGAATAAAATTGGCCACTGGCCAATTGCATCTTGTAGGTTTGTGGGTAATTTAAAATTTTACAAACGTGGAAGTTATCAATAACAACCACACAAAAATATAAAGGTTTGTGTGATACTACCGCTTTCCAATTCAGTCTTCCTCTTTCACATATCAGACAACTTCAAGACTATTTTTATTTGTATTTTGTGGGTTGAGGGATACTCTACAGTGTTCACGTGGCTGGTTGGCTGACCATTTGGCTGTGTTTGCACACAAAATTCGTGGAGAATGTTGGGACTTACCTATTTTTTTTCATTTGCTTGGGGGCTGGCAAAGTTGATGATGCGAAATGACTAATGTCACTTCCGTCTTACTGCCCTGAAGGGTTAACAATTAATTTAGCTGAGCTCATTCTTAATATTACAGACTTGGTTCCTTTCTCAATGATGAACGGAATTATAGTTTGTTGTTATTAAACACAAGAAATCGACAATCATACGGTCTGTCGTTCGCAATAGTTATGCAAATCAACCATTAACCAACAATTAAATGGATTGATGCTGGCGTAGCACATCTTCGCCCGCAATGTGACATTAAGTGTCAGGTTTCCCACACTGCTAGATATTCTGCTCTACTTAAATAGTGAATAATATTACTGATTATTTTGTTGTTGCAGTCGTGGCATGTTGTGTGGGGAGAGTAGGTCGGCAGCACGATCGATTCAATTACTTTAGCTGAGCTCAAGCTTAATATTACAGACTTGGTTCCTTTCTCAAAGATGAACGGAATTATAGTTTGCTGTTATTAAACACACGAAATCGACAATCATAGTCTGTCGTTCGTAATAGTTATGCTGGCGTAGCACATCTTGGCCTGCAATGTGTTATAAGTGTCAGGTTTTCCACACAATTAGATATCCAGCTGTACTTGTAGGGAATAATACTAGTGTACTGATAAATTTGTTGTTGCAGTCATGGCATGTTGTCTGGAGAGGGTAGGTCGGTAGCGTGATCGATTGAATTACTTTAGCTGAGCTCAAGCTTAATACTGCAGACATGGTTGCTTTCTCAAAGATGAATCTTAAACGATATTTGGATTGTTATAGATACTGAATTATAGTTTGCTACAATGTAAATTTTGGGTCCACTGTTTTTACACAAAAGAAATTGACAAACACTCGTAATAGTTATGCTAACCAACAATCAAATGGATTGATGCTGGCATGCACACCTTGGCCTGCAATGCGTCATTAAGTGTCAGGTTTCACACACTGCTACACATCCTACTCTACTTCATGACAACAGTATGCAGGGCCGTAGCCATAATTTATTTTTTACCCACAACGGAAACTAATCTTGCCTACTGTTTTAGTGTTTTCAAAGAGCAATAACCAGAGTTCAAAATATGCAGCAGACAGTCGCACCACATCTAGTTCTTGCTACTGAACTTTTTACGCACAGCGGCCACTGAGAATGCTGTGGCCTGGCTCGGCCCCAACAGTATGGAATGAAAAAATTAACTACGGCAACTAATCAAAGACATACCGGTTTTCCTTCTCGTTTCCTCTGTTCTTGAGTAATCTGTGCCAGGACGCTAGCTGCTTGTTCGCCTCCCATCACAGATACCCTAGCATTCGGCCACATGAATAGGAATCGAGGTCTGTGAAACACAATTAGACAAACGAGTATGAATACAGATTTCATTTGCTCATAATTAGTGCAGGGTTTATATAGACATTCAAATATTTGCTTAAATGTTTTACGAATCAATTGAGGCCTAAGCTTATCCAACCAATAAGAGTGCTTATTAGTTTTTAATGAATCAACTTTGCTTAGGCTATGCAAAAATATTATTTGGTTTACGGGCAAAGTTGCAAATTGAAGAGCCAAGCAACCAGGCATTTTATTTTATTTAACTGACCACGTTTCTTCGACGTGTACCCAGCTCAACTCGAAGCTGAAAGAATTATGTAGTAAGCCTTAAAAAAATGTGCTGATAAAAACGAGGTTTTAACCTCTAAAAATAGTTTTTACTTAGCCTAAAATACTTACCTGTATTTTATATATGCTTTACAATATTGGAAATGCTACCCGTCCCAAACATGAATTTAATGCACTCTGGGTCCTTGCAACGGCGCTCCCTGGGGCCCGTGTCCACCGCTAGGTGGCGCCCCATTCCCGCTACTCCACACAGTTTGTCTCCCCGTAAACGGTTCGACGCGGGAGGAGGGTGGGTTCCCACAGGTAAGTATTTTAGGCTAAGTAAAAACTATTTTTAGAGGTTAAAACCTCGTTTTTACTACTAGCCTAAAATACTTACCTGTATTTTATATATGCTGACTTTGTCCTACTTGAACGAAGGCGTCGAACCCGCGCCATTGCAAGTCCATAGTAGCCCTACAAAATCAATCTGTCTAGCAGGTCTACCCTCGAGCACTTTCTATG
Organism: Lithobius niger; assembly: GCA_023313725.1. Classification (NCBI taxonomy): domain Eukaryota; kingdom Metazoa; phylum Arthropoda; class Chilopoda; order Lithobiomorpha; family Lithobiidae; genus Lithobius; species Lithobius niger. The sequence continues at coordinate 8,139 of JAHWFP010221959.1, read as the reverse complement.
TCTATTACTAGTCTAAACCCCTTACCTCACTTCCTCTTTACCAGCTTACCAGCTGCCATGAACCTGATGTCTCTGCGGGTTGCCGTCGACATCACTACTCCCCTTAAGTAATGGGCCACGAAAGTGTTTCGTCCCTTCCATCTGGCAGCGTCCAGGATTTCGCCCAACGGTGTCCCTGCTGCGAAGGCCCATGACGTCGCCATCGCTCTGACTTCGTGGGCATTGGTCCTGCTTGTAGCTGGTCTCCCATCCTGTTGTTGGCTCTCTTCGATCACTCTGCAAATCCACCTAGCAACTGTGGATGACGTCGCCGGTTCCCTTGTGAGTTCCTCACCTCCGGCTGACAACTTCACGAATAGTGGGGTCCATCCCCTGGTGTTCCGAAGTCCTTTCTCCTCCACCACTGGCTTAGTCCTAGCCAGGTAGAACTTCAACGCCCTGACCGGGCAATGAAGGCGATCCGGGCACCCCGTCTCCAGTAGAGGCGCCAACGCGTTTACAACCAACGGCGTCGGTGCTTCCTCAGGTGTTGAATTCTTTGCTCGGAATTCTGTGTGTGTAAGGAGCGTGATTCGAGTCCAATTTGGTGACGCACGCAAAAAATCTCGGTCCCTGGCCAACGCGGCCAGCTCTCCCTGCCTAGCCGCCGACGCCAGTGCCAGCAGGAACACTGCTTTCCTGGAGAGATGTTCCCAAGATGCTTCGTTCAGGGGTTCGTAGGGTGCCCCAGCGAGGTTGTGGAGCACCTCTGTGAGGTCCCAACTCGGGTAGAGCTTCCTAGTCCTTGGCCGGAGCACACTGAAGGATTGGATGATCCTGGTCACGCTTGCACTTTCCGTCACGTCGCTCTTCCCTGCCAGCACCAGAACCGAGTTAATGGCTGCCCTATACCCCTTGATGGTGCTAGGGGCCAGTCCCTGAGCAAACAAGGAGTTCAGGAATTCGCATACTTGTTGAGGCGACGGATCCAAACTTCTCACTTGATGGGATTTACACCAGTCAACCCATCCCCGCCATTTACCCTCGTAAATTGTTTGAGATGATTGACGAATGTTCTCCACCATAACTTCCGCCGTGCTTTGTGAGAACCCACTCGACGTCAGCATACCCTTCACAATCTCCACGCGTGAAGGTGTAGGATTGTCGTATTGTGGTGGAGCGTCGCCCCTGCGTGCTGCGAGAGGATGTCCGCTCGTCGAGGTAGCTCGATCGGGTCCCTCTTCTTCATTTTCCACAGTTCCACGAACCACGGGGATGCCTCCCACCACGGGGCTATTAGAATGAAGGACCCCGTCGACTCTTTCGCTTTGGTCAACACTTTCTGGATCAGCCTGAAGGGTGGAAACAGATACCCGAACACGTTGTTCCACTCCAAACTCAGTCCATCCGTCGCCATCGCCCGACTGTCCGGATACGGGGAGGCAAAGAGCGGTAGCTGTGTATTCGCCCTCGTCGCGAAGAAATCCACCGTCGGTGTTCCCCACTCTTGGAATATCTGATGGCATACCTCCGGGTGGAGGCGCCATTCCGTCGTGGGCACCCTGCCTACCCTGGAGAGCTCGTCCGCCAATACGTTCATGCTGCCCGCGATATGTCGCGGGGCCAACATGATGTTGAACTCCTCGCAGAGCGTGAAAATCCTGTGCACCTCCACAAACAGTGATCCCGACTTCGTCCCACCTCCCCTCCGTAGGTAGGACACCGCCGCTGTGTTGTCCGACAGGACTGTCACAGAAGAGTCCCGGAGTCTGTGTGCCCACACTAGTAGACTGTTCCACACGGCACGTAGTTCCAGGACATTGATGTGAAGGTTGCACTCCTCTGGTAACCACAGGCCCGCCGCCTGTTCTTCCCCCACGGTTGCACCCCACCCCGAGGAGGATGCGTCCGTGAGCAGCAGCCAGTCCGATGCCGGCGCGTGGATCGGCACCCCTTCCTGCAGATTGCGGGCCTCCGTCCACCACGTTATCGCCTCTACAGGAGCTCTGTCCAGGGAAATGAGGTCCTCCCATGAGACCCTCGGTACCCATTCCAATTTTCGCAGCCAGTGCAGTGGGCGCACTCTCCACGAACCTCTTGGGACTAGAGACGCGCACGAGTCCATTCTGCCAATCGTCCTGGACAACTCCCGCGCGGAAATCTGCCTTAGCTGCAGGAGTTTCTCCGCTGCTTCCGCCACCTGGTGCACCCTGTCCTCGGACGGTCGTATGGAGAAATCCCTCGTGTCGAACCAAGCTCCCAGGAACTCGAAGCACTGTTCCGGGACCAAACAGGATTTCTTCACATTCACACCCAGGCCTAGCATCGTCATAAGTCGCACACACCTTGCCGTGTCTCGGGACAACGCGGCTGCGTCTTGGTTCCTCAGGCACCAGTCGTCCAGGTATGCATGAGCGTAGATCAATGCCCGATGAAGTACCGCGAGCACTGGCTTCATCAGTACTGTAAAAACGTGAGGGGCTGAGCACAATCCGAAGGGAAGGACCACAAATTGGTAGACCTTCCCTCGGCACACTAATCGAAACAGGTGATGAACACTCTTGTGTAGCGGCACATGTAGATAGGCATCCTCTAAATCGATTGATGTCGAGAAGTCCCCCGGCTGAAATGCCTCCCTGATGGACTCCAACGTCTCCATCTTGAAGTGTTCTGTTGTGATGAACCTGTTGAGGTGGCGCAGGTTGAAAATTAACCGCACCCCCCCGTTCCTCTTCGGGATCACCCTCGCCGGGCTGAAGAACCCCAAGGTGTCCCTCGGAGCCACCACCAGCGCTCCTTTCTCCACAAGCGACATCACTTCCGCCACTAATTCCGGTGGCTCGGCCCTCCGGAGTAACCAGTGTGGCGGGTCTCTTCTTAATGGTGGCACCGAAGTAAAGTTTGGGATATAACCCCACTTCACGACGGCCACCACAAATGGATCTGCCGTGATGCGCTCCCATGCGTCGCAATGGCGCGATATCCTGCCCCCTACCCGTCCCCTTGGGGGGGGCTGAGGAGATTGCGCCAGAACCGTGTCAATATCCAGAAGTTGGGGGCCTACGACCTCCCCCGCGGCTTCGGGGGAAGACACCCCTCCCTGTGTGTCCTCGGCCTCTAGGTGGCTTACCAGTCCCAGTCTGGTTTTGTGCTTGTCCGCCTGCACTCTGACCCATCTTCGATTGGCCCTGGCCTCCAGGGTGGTGGGTTTCCCGAAAAGGCTGCCTGTTTCCTCCCGCTCCTCTGTGGGCCGCTCTACTCCTACCATGGGATACAGGTGCCTTAACCTTCTCTCTAAGCTCCGGGGCCACTGTGAGGAGTTGACCGTTGAACAGCCAACGGGACCTATGTATCGGGAGCAACCGCAAATCCTTGAGCGCATCCTTACACACACCCGCCGGAGCACTTGCAAGATAGCCATCCCTCCTATGGAGCACCGAGTTGAACAGCGCCCGAGTTCCCCAGTTAATGGCGTCCGTGTGGAACTCGGAGCCCTTACGCATAAGCTTAATCGCCTCGTCAATGGTCACCAAGTCTCTGTCGTCGGGGTCCGATGTGAGGTACTCCTTCAACTTGGCTGTCGCCGCCGCGTAGGCCATGTCCGACGTGGAGTTCGCGCGCAGACTCGCCCGAATCACCCTTTCATCCTCTTCGAATTGTGCGGGCGCCACACGAATCCACTGTGGGCGTTGCAGGTTTGAGCCCATGTCCATCCTTGCCTCCGCCGCCACGTATTCGGTCTCCTCGTACGTGCGGTAGCGTGTCGCTCTTGGCGCACCTGCGTTCCCCGCCGAGAAAAAGAAGGTCCCCTTCGTCAGATCCGGTGGGGGGGGAGGGTTAACGGCTGATAGCACCTTCCCCGCGTCCCGTAACGTGCCCCCGTTCACGAGCAATTGGCGAAACAATACTTGGGATTGTGGAAGATGATTCTGTTGTTTAACAGTTCTGTCCATGTTTGCGAATGACGTCGCTGGCGGTTCTCCTTCTGCAATTACCGGGACCACCACCCGGGGGCAGAATAGGCTTGGTAAGGAACCATAGACTTCCTCCACCAGCCACTTCCACTCTATTGCTTCTTGGGCGTTGGCCGAGCCGTCCGCACTGGGGTCCAGGTCCCCGTTCGGTGTCTGGCTGTCATCCGGGAGTATAAGCACAGGGGCGAGCGGCACGTGGAACACCGCCCCCTCCCCTCCCCGGTTGGCTTGGTCGTCCGGCGGTAGCACAACGCCTACACTCTGCTGCCTCGCGTCGTTGCCCCGTGGCGTCGCTGGCGAAAAAACTGCGTCCTGTCCGCCTCCCTGTAGCGATAGTGGGGGCGGGGGAGGGGGGGGGGCGGCATCGCGGGCAAATTCCACCCGGTACCGGCCTGCGGCGTCGACGTGTGTCCCGGACCCACCTGTCCGCTCCAGCCTGCGTACCCAGGCCAGGACCACTGGCCGCCGTGGTGTGACCAACGACTGTCCCACTGCGAACTATAGTCCACACACGCGTAGTTCTCCGCTGTGTCCGACCGTGTTCCGGACCGCCTCTGTAACGGCTGGCCCTGTCCGTAACACGCTTCTGCTGTCCCGGACTGGGGGCGGGTCCAAGGCGGCACGCCGCCCTGTCCCCCCGCGTCCGCCCGTCCTTGCGGGTCGGTTCTATCTGGTTCCATCCCGGAGCTTGTCCGGGACGGTCCCAGCGGCATTTGGGAGGGGGGCCGAGGGGCGTTGCCCACGGCCTCCGCACCCATGCCGAGTACAGTATCCAACAATCTCCTCCTTTTCGGTGATGACGCATCAACATCACAACCAACACTTACGTTAGTCCGTGTCGGCGACCCCGGCGGCGTGAATGAACGTTGGCGGGCCCTGGACTGCCCTCCCGTGTCCACGGTAGCTCCCACTGGTAATTTTGGCGACTCCTTCGTCCCAAAATAACTTTCAAAAGTTTCCAAAATACCTTTTTGGGTTTCAAGAGCACGCCGGCGTTCGACCTCCTCCGACTCCTTCTTACGTGTCGCTTCAAGCGCTGCCATCTGCTCGGACACCAGCCGCGCCACCATGTCGGCCAAGCCCACTTCCTGTCCGGACGCGTCGCCTGTCCCGGGCAGCCGCCTAACAAAGGACGTGTCCGCGACCTGTCCGATGGCCGTCACCGCTTCGTCCACGTTTTCCGAAGCACAAGAGTCCACTTCGTTCGCCAAAAATTGATCTGGGTCGATAAGTGCATGATTGTTCGCCGCCTGTTTTGCCAACTCACGTTCTTTTCGACGTAAATCCTGCCGACGGTCCGAATCGGCCCATGTAGCTTCGATGGCCGCCACGATCTTCGGGTCCGTTGTGGTACACCATTCAGCACATTTGAACGAACCAAAGTTACAAACCCTGCATCGGCGACACCGTGGGTGGGGATCACGATGATAAAGTTTGTTAGCACATTTACCCAACGCATTCCCAGGGCAGATCGCTCTTTTCTTGGGGTTATTGATGACTTCCATGTTACAGAAACGTAGTAGCTGCGACCGATCTCGATCGCGTCCCAAACAAACTGTGTGGAGTAGCGGGAATGGGGCGCCACCTAGCGGTGGACACGGGCCCCAGGGAGCGCCGTTGCAAGGACCCAGAGTGCATTAAATTCATGTTTGGGACGGGTAGCATTTCCAATATTGTAAAGCATATATAAAATACAGGTAAGTATTTTAGGCTAGTAGTAAAATCCTGTATTTGTCATCTAGTATTCAGTGTTTTTTAGTTTTTACCACAAAACATCTTACTGGTTTAAGCTAAAGGTTTGAAATTAACACCAATGAAAAACTTGTTTCGAGCCGGTTAAAATAGTGTATAATTAGAATGTTAAAATTTTCCGGAAATATACTTTTTTTAGCGGATGGACCAAGATTCAGATAAAAAATGTTGACCCGCGATAATTTAAGGCACCCACACGCGCCTGTGAACCAAACAATTAACTTTGCAAGGCCTCAATTTGCAGGGATCATATTATTTAGATGCACAAGAGCAAACCGTGATCCAAGAATCACATTCTTTAGTGAAGTCTCAGCACTTCTGATTGCAAAATTGCGTGCTAAATTTGAATTATTCATAACTCGAACTGCAAGAGACGAGACATGCAATTTGACGAGTTCTTGACCGCTTGCTTAAAAGGACCTTTCCAAAAATGGCACTATTCCAGCCAAAGAATCTTGGCTCCATTTTTTTTACTACAAATAGACTCTTGGTATAATAAACCTCTGAATACCTCCATATAAAGAAAGATTGTTTATTTGATTGGTGTTTTCGGTTCATATGCTGAGGTGAAAACACCTCTATTTGAATTAGCTCTGTATAAGGATCCGCTCCACTTAAATAACCACTTTTCAGTGTGGTAAAGGTCTTTTCACATCCATCATGACAGAACCAATGGTTCTTCCATATGCAGTAATTAGTTGCGTAATAAAGTCCTTTAGGCTGGTTAATATTGAAAATAAAATGGAAATGCCAGCAAATAACGATTTTTTTAAAAACTTGTAAGCTTCCCGTTAACATCTCGACCTTCCCGGTATCCTAGATACCAGGCATACGGAACTTTTTCCAGCCCTGCGTACAGTATGCACTGTTAGTGACTGAAGAAGGTGACAGTCTCACAGTATTATTTGCTCGTGATTCCACCGAAATTTCGCCCGTACTACAACATTCATAGCGAACTTGAACTGACTTTTGGGTTTGCGTTTCCAGTTCAAAGATGAACATAAGTGGTTGTAATTGTGCAACTTTGATATCAGTTGACTAAAAGCACCAAACAAACTGATAAAAAAAAAATTAAAATGTTGCTTAAGTTCTTTACTGCATAGAATATACAGCTTATCTTTTATTAGGGAAAAAATAATTTAATTACTTTTGGAGCTGGGAAAGGAGGGCCAACTCTTTGCCACATCAATTTATCCACAACAAATTCATTTGGTAAATAAATACAGATGCAAACCTATTTACGTTGCCTTTTGGACTTAAATGTCACATTGCCTGAGCGGGGAATCGAACCCACAACCTTTGAAACCAAAGGCCGCGGTCTTACCGCTGAGCCATACTAACACAGCCATTTGGTGTCTGCATCCAATTTGATAACCCATAACCGCCTGAAAGAACTTTCAGACCCTTTTTTTAGAGTCCATATGGTACTTGGGTCGGTTCTCGGATTCGAACCGGCATTCTCTTGGTTTGGAGCCGACGACGCTGACCACTGGGCTGTGACTTTCCGCTTTGCTCGGGGTCCCCGGGGACCCCTCACAAAGCTCGCGCTGGGACTTAGTTTATCGCTGTTATGCGTTGAAGGCGTACGTTCGTATCTAGGCGGTTATGGGTTAACTTTGTGAAATCTGAATACTGTAGTTTGTTACCAATAACTATAGTATATTTTCTCACATCGCACCTACAGCTACCTTAACTAGTTAGTAGTTACCATAACTGGGTGATTTTGTTTAAGAGGTTACTTGTGATGTTGTCATTCAGATGATAAACAGTTTTGCTAACAAACGCTGACAATACCACCCGACCTAAATTAGTTTATATACACCATTCATTTAATTAATAATAATAATCTGCTTTATTGTACTAATGTTGTTAAAAAAAACAGTACAGGCACGAAGTCAATTATGACTTGTGTGCAAGCAATAAACAAGTTACAAATATAATCTATTGTAATTTTCATATTATTATACATATACAAGTGTTAGTGATTTACTCATTATGTTAGTATTATTTATCATTACACTTTCTATTATTATTTATTCATTATCCATTTTTTTATCTCTCGTTCCATTACACTGTACCTTTTGATGTCTCTTAATGCTACTGGCAATTTATTGTAATTGTATGGAATAAGATACTTATTGCCTCTTTTTCCATCAGAATTTCTATATTTTGGTTCTACCAACCAGTTGTTATTGTTCTCTACAGATCTCTTAATTTTTGTTTTGTGTTCTTCACTAAAATAATTTTTTTTCAGTATTTCGTATACATATGATTGTTCAATGTTTATTTTTACAATATTAGCATAAACGTCTCTACTACTTACTAATTTTAGCTTGGAATAATACTTGTATTGCTTTGTTTATAACTTTTTGTAATTGTATCATTTGATTTCTTGAAGTTGATATTGTGATCCCATATTTTATATTTGACATAA
>JAHWFP010221958.1:0-35772 GCA_023313725.1 Lithobius niger | reverse complement strand
AACAACTCGCACAAATTCGTTCTTGGCGATTGTCTTGAGTTGGTGCACTGGATGTCCTGAATTAAAGGGTATTCCTCGTCGTGTAGCTGTTGGTTTTGAGTACGGCTGGTAATGAATTCTGCCTTCCTTTGTCCTCGTCAGCCGGACATCAAAAAGGGAAGAGAATTCCCCTGCTCGAGTTCAACAGTGAACTGAATGTCCCTGTGCCAGCTGTTGACCAACTCGAGGATCTTTTGGACGTCTTGTCGTTTCATAATTGCAATCACGTCGTCCACAAATCTCTTCCACAATTTCAACTGCTTTTTGCTCAGGATCCACTCGTCTAGGTGCTGGAGCACCATTTCGGCAATTGCTGGCGAGCACGAGTACCCCATCGGTGCTCCTTTGTGTTGTCTGTAGGTAACTCCATTAAACTGCACGTAAATGGATGCTAAGATCACATTCAGTATGGCTCGATCTTCTTCATACATTTCAGATGTGACACCCACTCTTTTTGCAGATTTCTCTAACATTTCCACGATTAACCTGTGTGACAGGCTTGGAAAAAGCTTCATCACATCGAGCGACACCAAAATGTCATCTTCCTCCATCTCAACATCTCTCAAACTCTTCAGCAGGTCTTCCATGTGTTTCAGTCGATTTTCGTTTTTGACATATTTCTTTAGTCGGTCTGTGAGCTCCCAATCTAGTTTTTGGGTCATTCCTCCTTTTGCTGACGTGATGAGTCGAAGTGGAAGTCCTTCCTTATGCACTTTAACTTGTGAGAACAGCTGGGGCAGCCGTTGTGGTCTCTTTGGCAGAAGCTTTTGATATTTTTCCTCATCGATGTGCCCTTCGTTCCATAGGTGCTCCAAACTAAACTCAAAGTTGATAATCGGTCCGTTTCCAAAGTCTTCTCCTAAATTAACGTACATCCCCGAATACGAGAGGCTACGGAAGGTGCCGTTTTTCAAAACACAAAATGAAGACGTAGTTGGAGACGGAGAACGGACTGAAACTTAGTGCCCGAGGAAGACAGATGTGAAACAGTTATACCACCAAACTTGCTAAAGCTGTCGAAAATTTGCAAGATATTGTGAGATCGAGTTTTAAAAGATCTAATATCTTAACTTGGTGAAGATGAGTGTGAATCAAGTTGGACATAAAGTCTCGGAAAATATTGGAATCATATTGTTGACTGAAGCTAATTTTGTGACTGACAGAAGTTCTACTTTCTTGTCAGTCTTTTCCAGGGTCATGTTTTCATCATGAAAAGGGTTACTGCAGTATATTTCCACTTATTTCTACAAAGGGCTTGTAACCTAAACCTTTTGGTGGATTTACAATTTTTACACATTGCGGTGAGTTGTCAACTTTTGTCCTTAGATTGGAATGAGTGAAAGGGAAGTTTAACATCCTTGTTACTGCGTGAATTCTTAAAACGGCAGTAGCTATTTTAATTGTAAACGAAATTCTGTACTTACGCTTTTGGGTTCCAGCACTTGATCGTTACTGTAAAGGCAACGTGCAGGCGTTATCACCCACTGACGACAAATTAAAATACCACTACAGCCAAATGAAACATCCCCACTTGATGAATTTGCTTTGATAATAGCTGCAAGCCATGGCCATGTCCCAGCTTTAATTTCTCCAGTTCCATTAATGCGATTTCTCAGTCCTCTTTCAGAAAAATAACCGCATTCTTCAAGTGGTGGTGAAGGAGCTTTAAATATACATTCAAACAATTCATCAATTCAATTTCAATTTACAAACATAAATTCTGCCTTTTTTTTTTTTTTTTAGAAACCGAGCAGGGTAACGGGAGTATCAAGGGACATTAGCAAAGGTTGTTGGGGGATAGAGTTAATGGCACAGGATTTTTTTTTTCACCAAGCAGGTGCCGAAATTTTGTTCCGTAGGCTAACTTGACCAGCTAACTTGGGCCACGTAAAAAAAAAAAATATTTGATTTATGGATGAGGTTGCAAATGGAAGCACCAGGCAACCAATCATTCATTTCATCTAACTGACCACACTTCTTCGACATGTACCTGGCTCAAGGCTGAAAGAGTATAAAGTCAGCCTAAAAAAATATAATAGTTTGCTAAGGTTAGTTGTCATCTAGTATTCAATGCATTTTATTAGTTTTTGCTAAATAACTTCTTAGTGGTTTGAGCTAGAGGCTTGAAATTAGCATCACTGAAAAGCTCGTTTTGAGCCAGTGAAAATGGTATGTTGGAATGTCAAAATCGGTCAAAATTTCACAAAAATGTGATATTTTTAGGGGGTAGACCAAGATTCAGATAAAACATTTTTACCCGCGATAATTTAAGGCACCCCCGCACGCGCCTGTAAACCAAACAATTAACTTTAAATGTCCTTATGAGTTGACAGCTGCTTAGTCGAAGGAGGATCAAAGCTCAGTTTTTTTTGGGGGGGGGGGGGGGTGATAGTGAATATTGGCAGAGCGAGCGAGCGAAGCGTAGCCTATAAAGGACATCAAATTGCAAAATGTTGGTTGGTTGGTCCGTTGGTTGCATTTTTTTAGTCTGGGTGGAGCCCAAACGAAAGGTCGGATTGAAATGAAATTTCGCACAACGCTTTATACCCCCAAAAGTATTGCTGAGCCAAAATTTGATGTAAATTATTACTATAGAAATCTTAAAATTTTCGAATTTATATGTAACACTCACCATTGTACATTTGGAGTCGTGAATAGTTAAGGAATTCCGACGAAGCATACACCATGCTAATGGTAGTCAAGTGAACTTTAAAAAATACGACAAATTAAGTTTTGGTTGCTTCTTTCTAGCTAATAATCTTTTTCGACGTAACGCAACGAAATAATAACATTTGATGCTTGCATTTAACCACTACAGTAACAAACGCAACCATAAAAACAAAAGGATTCCATTTACGACACGTTAGTTTCATTTTAAAAAAGAATGCTTTGAAGATTATTCAATTCAACATGGCAACGAAAGTAGCGTCTACACTAGCGTTGGGAATCCCGATATGAAACCTGAAATCGTCATATCAAGGCCATGCGGTATTATAAAACGATATTGACATCAGACGAAACACTAAAGCAGGAAACACAAAACAATAATACGCCCGCATCTCTCAATTCCTGGTTACCACGGTAACGTGAAAACTTGAAACCAAAACCGTGTTGCATCGCATAAAGGAATAGGCTTAATCTCGAACCACTGTTGTAAGCTGCTACTAACGAAAGTAAATCGGAGATAAATATTAGGCCTAAATGCTAAAAATTGGGCCTAAAACCTAAAACTAGGTCTAAAAGCTAATACATTTTAAACCTAAATTGTGATGGTTATTTCTTTCAGATTATATAATAGAGATCGCTGTTGCAGTCATAGAGTTAGGAAATAATATATTATTTTGCATTGATAGAGGTGTGCCAGCTCAACATTTTCGTTGGTGGCGGTGTCAAATATTATACCAAAGCAGTATTGTGAACCTTTTGAATCTTCTGACTATTGTTAAAAACTATCGTATTGATGATTGTTTGGCTTGCATTTAAACTCCTTATTACGTGATGTTTTATTTTTACTCGCGGTGATGGCTCATGTCTTCAGTGTTGGCTGCGAAAAGGAGGCTACAAATAACTAAACAAAAACTAAATGCTGGAGCAAACGAAAACTTGTTAGCGTAAATTTGATACCTAACATAGGCCTACATTAAATAAAAAAGGATAAAATAAGAAACAGGACAGCAAAGAACAGCAGTACGTCACACCAAAAGGCAAACAGGCTAACAAAGCCCATAAGTATTGCATCCAGATTTTTAAGAATTATTAACAAATGTGGTATCGTCATTAAAATAAAAACTAAATATAAGTTTGAAATGAAGATCCGTTCGCTCCGCCTACAATAGGCCCAAAGCCTGTTTCCTAGTATATTTGTGAGATGTTCTCTTGCTGTCTTCGTGTTGCAAGAGTTTGCAAGCCCATAAGTGTGCGAATTAAGTGTGCAAACATTCCTAGTATGAAAGATTGTGGAGACTTGGGGGGGGGGTGTCTCTGTACTAACTTAAAGGTGGGTTGCGACGAAATGAAAGTTCGGAGCATCTAGCGCCATCAAGCGCTATCGAGCGCTATCTAGTTCTCTTTAGCAAAGGAATGCACAAAGAAATATCTTTTAGCACAACAAACAAGCTACGAGCCTTCTGAATTATTGAGTAAAAATTTGGTACGTCCTCGTGCACTTGGGATCAAGCTATAAAGGTTAATGATATTAATACCACTAGATGGCGCCATGGTAGAATATAAAGAAAATACTCTGGCGCCATCTAGTGACAGTAATATCATTTCATAGCTTGCTCCCTGGTGCACGAGGATGCCCAAATTTTTACTCAATAATTAAGGAGGCACGTGGCGTGTTTGTATTGCTTTGTGCATTTCCTTTGCTTTCCTTTGAGAACTCGATAGGGCTACATGCTGCAATGTTAATTTGGTGGCAACGATGTCTTTAAGGAAGTATGTACAACCATGCCAGAACACAGTAGTCCAAGTGTGGGCGCATAAATGTAAGTAGTCTCATGGTGTTCACACTGGAAGGTAAAGTGGCGCTAAATTTGACCCGATGCACAGTTCAGTTTTATCACTGCAGCAAGGCACTGGGCAGTGGGCACTTAGCTCTGAGCTCCTGTAAATTACAATTTTAAGATATTTAATCTGAAACGCATGCTTAAGGGGAGCATCATTTAGTAGGTAAGTAATGTGACCTGTAAGCAAGTGTGTGATTTTTTTGGGTTCGTTTAAATGCAAAATTACCAAGGCATGAGCAAAGAAAGCAATTGCTGCTAGTTGCACTAGCTGCCCTAGCAGTCATGTTGCTTCCCCACATGGCTGCCTCTCAGTAACCCTAACAACATTATTTTACTGTAAAAATTCACCCTTTTATTATTTTCACCCGCATACCAAGAAGAAAAAATAGCAATATTTGAACAGGTTTGACAGAATGCAAAAAATCCATGTCACACAGGAAAGCAATCATTTGGTGCAATAGAAACGGGCAAATTTTAAAAAGTCTGGTTAGGTTTGTAACAGCCTGGAAAAGGTATTGAAAATAGTTGTTTTTTGTATACAATTCTGATGCAGGTGATGCACCAATAAAATTGTTTTGCATCACCCCAATATTTTCCCTTCAGGGGCTATTGGCTTAACGCTTACGTTTTCAGTGTCATTATCAGTGTCAGTGGGAAACTACTGTACTAGTTTGTTATTTTTTAAAATTTTTTTTATTTTTATTTTATTTAACCGGCCAGATGTAGGCCCACAGTACACCTTACAGGGGAGTAACAGGTATACTGGGTGACAAATTACAAGTTACATAGAAAGAAACGAACAAAAACAACAGGAGCACGGTAACACCACATTCGGCTAAATCCTATTTCCCAATAGGATGTTGTGCCACACATCGAGTGTGTGTGCCCGCTGATGTTCAAAGTGGGTCGCAGCCTGAACAAGCAAGTCAAGCGATGCCAGGATCCGTAAGCGGAACTGACAAGCAGAACTGGTAAGCGGAATTAGTAAGGTTTTAATGAGTGGCGGATCGATTCCAATGTTTCCATTTTGAAGTGATGGTTTTCCTTGTGTTGATTGAGGAGCTTGATGTTGAAAATCATCCTTTCTCCTCCAGATTCTCGGGTCGAAGAAAAATGTGGCTGTAGAAGGCGCGGCCGAGAGGTTCTCTTGAATTGCATTTTTTAGTAGGTCTAGAATTTCCGCCGAAAGCTTGAGTGTCGGGTGAGACGAATTGGTGGGGGGGGGGGGTGGAGAAGAGGCTTTGTAACGAATGGCGGGCGAAAGCCGTCTTGTATGGATAGGATTTCCGGACTGGACGTGATCTTATTCCATGCTGGGAGGAAGTGGTGGAGGCAGGCTCCCACTGGAAACTGAAGTGGTCGAATGGCGTCATTAATTACGTTTATTGATGCTCTTCCTTCCTGGGGACGAATACCGGCTTCTCCTGTCGGGTATAGTCCCTCACTCAGTACGGCTATTCGTTTTGTTTGCCCTGAATGGATGAGAGGCAGTGGTGAAAGGACTGGTTGGAACGTAGGAATGGAGTTGTTTCGGACGGCAAGGTCATTTCCAGATGATTGTGGCTTGGGTTTTGACCAATTCTCATTACTCTGTTGGCTTTGATGAGGTTTGTAGTAAGGTTTTGGATGGCTCTTTTTGGATGGTAAAATTAGTCCGCCTATCTTCTTCAGGCCACCAGAAGAAGCTTATTAATTACTGTTGCATCAGATGACTTGGATGGCTTGTATAAAAAGCAATCATAAACTACTTCTTCCACTGTTTTCAGCAAGTCGGCGAGAGGTATTGTGGTTGCATCATTGGTTGTGGTGTCGTCAGGGAAGCAAATGCGACGATCTGGCTGGGTTTCATTGTGTTGTTAAGTGTTGTTGGAGAACAGAAGCTGAATCCAAATTGATCCCTTCCGTGTCGACGGTTTTCGGATGTGAATCCTTGGCAATGGCAGGAAGAGGCTCACGAAACGTTGGATCAACTGAAGCAGAAGAAGGGTGGTGATTTTTTCGGTTTTGACGAGAGGACAAATGAGACCACTTGCGGTTGTTGTGGAAGTTGTGGCTATCCATTTGTCCGTGTAGTCAGCTTTCTCTGATGAAGAAATGGAGGGAAGAGGCTTCACAGGTCGAAAACGGTGGCCAAATTCGGCTAGAGCCCTTTCAAAAAGTCGATTGACTTCGCTGCGGAAGATGGTGCGGTCACCACCGCAGACAAGAACGAGACAAGAGGTCCGGTGTTTCTTTAGGCAAAAGCCGATGCGAGGCGAAAGAGAGCTTACGTTTTCGTTGTCGTTTTAACAATAGACATTCTTTGCATCTTTGAGATCGGCTTCAATTGTAGACAGTTCCAGGCTGGAAGAGGGCGAATGCTGGCTGGCTTGAAGTTGAGAGGTAGCGGCAATGTCGGTACTGCCATCAGTTGCATTCGGGACTTGAGTGAACGAATGCTGTAGAGCGAGAGCAGAGGCATCAGCATCAGAGATGACAGCAGGCACAGTTGTGGGCAGATTCTCCGAATAGTCTCCGAGTAGTCTCCGAATCCTCACCGGGCGGAGCGGACATCCTTCCCACAAGAACAGCTTGGCTTGAAAAGCTTCGGGCGAATGGTGGGAAACGAAGTGACATGGACACGCGCTGGAGGAAAAATGTCCCAATGAGTGCACGAAAGTGCCTTTATAGAGGAGGGCACGCAGAACAGATGTGCAGTCGGGTTACGGCGACGGTGGCTACAAGACACCGAAAAACTTCCAGGGAAACGCAAAGTTCGAGGAACTAATGCAAGAATTAACAGGTCATGGATTTTTTCCAGCAACAAGAAAGATCTGTTCACTTAAAAATCCATTAAAAGTATTACGGAGCCTAGCTAAAGTCCCTAGGGGGGATCGTAACATTTTTCTTAACTGGCAGTATTCTCCTTCCTCTCGACGATCCTGGTAGAACTGCCACCACTCATTTGCGAATGAGACCTAACCTTAACTCTGTTATGATTTAAAACGTGCTTAATTTATTCATGCAGAAGTCCGAATAAAAGAAGGCGATTTCCAACATATGCACATTTATTTATGGCAGATATCACAACAAGTTACAGGTTAACTATTTAACGTTGAAGGTAAACAACTTTCGGATGGGTGCACAACTTACGGCTGGAACCAGTTAAAAACAGTTTAACTCAATTTTCAGGCAATTTGCGGTGAAACAAGTTAAGTTATGATTTTGAACAAAATCAAAAAAATATTATATTAATTCTTCTTCCCGTTACGATTTTGGGTCGGGAAGAAAAATAATAAATTATCAAGGTTTTTAGGAACCCGTGGACCTCACACTAGCTTGTCCTCATTCATTGCGTAGGCTAAGAAATGTTGGGCTAATTCTTCTTATTTTCTTCTTGGGGACTAAATCATTTTAGGATCCCTTCCCCAAGATCTATTAGCTAAAGTATCTGTAGACTACATTTTAGTTTAAGTGCTTTACGAAGCTAAAGCTTACTAAGTCATGGTACTACCGCGACTTCATCTTCAGCTTATCCGCTACTCGGCTAAGCGCGCGCCTGCTCTAGGAAAGGCATAGCGTCCCACCGATCTGCAGTGGTTTTGGGACCCAGGTTACAAATGTCCGTTTCCTTAAATACCGAAATACAGTGCCTTCACGCGGACGGACAGGAGAGCTCAAAGCTTCTCATTTGTTGAAAACCTAACTCAATTTCATAAACTGCATTTCAATTCGATGATTGCTTTGAGGCGTTTGCGCCTAAGGCGATTATTGGCTTGCTACATGTTGCAATCCTAAAATTTCCAGCGATCAGCAACTCCGCCCAAGCTTTCTTCAAGACTGAGAAAAGAGCATCCAAGCACGCGAGCATCTCATTGGCCGAGCTCGTACCTTGTGATTGGCCAAAAACGGCTCTCTCCGATCTGGTTCCGGTTTGACGATCATAGGGTCAGCAATACTAATTTCAAACTGAAATGCGCTGACATTAATTTATTTTTATTTAAAAAATAATAATGCTATGCAATACTACGAGTAATAGCTATAGGACTAAAGCTCGATAAATGAAAAATTCCAACTCTAAGTGAGTTGACACGCAAATCTAAAATTCGCCATTGG
The DNA here is from genome assembly GCA_023313725.1 of Lithobius niger. Taxonomy (NCBI): domain Eukaryota; kingdom Metazoa; phylum Arthropoda; class Chilopoda; order Lithobiomorpha; family Lithobiidae; genus Lithobius; species Lithobius niger. Next base: position 27,130 of record JAHWFP010221958.1, on the reverse strand, counting down.
AACTAGCTAACAGCTGTTACTAGCCTACGAGCGCGACGCTCTTGCCATTACGTTACGTGAACCGTGTCAAATAACGAAGCACTAAACTATAAGTTTAACCTAGATTAAAATACCAATTTATATTTTAAACTAACTAGAATTTTATTTAATGCCCAAACTAAAAGATTTCGAGATTGGTTCCAACCGCATTTGTACTTACAGTTTTCTGGCTCCAAGCTGAAATACATTTCTATGGTCACAAATGCAATTTGTAAAAACGCCGACACAAGGTCGATATTCTTTTCAAATGACAATATTTAACAATATTTACATTTTTCTGAAGTGAAAGGTTACATGTCAACAACAGAGGTTACATGTTTTTATCCAAACGAATCTGACATTTACCTTAATAAACATTAAGTAAATTCGAAGGGTTTTACAGAAAATCATGTCTCATGGCTTGCTTGTAAAAGCTAGATGCAACTTTTACGAAAAAAAGGATCCGCGTAACTTTTCTTGGCATGCATTTTAACAAGTGGGATGCAAGTTAAATTAGCACAAAATAAATAAATGGTGTTTTTATTTATTTTAATGAACTAGCAGCCACAACGGACTACTAAACTGAGTAGCCTACCCATATTTCTGCCGATACGACATACAAGGAAGATCGTAGTTCCTGGAGAAATAGTAGCTAAACAGAACATTTAAAAACAGGCTAATCTGTTACAGGCCAGTAACGAACCTGAATTTACGATATAACCAAAGCCTTCCCACACCACGAGGTGGGGGGGGCTTTGCTTGAGTGATAAATTACGATCTACCTTACAAAAAAGTAAATTTGAATTTCTATTGAGTTTAACTGTGCAGGCACTCATTTAGTCAAGCTTGGTATCCTTCACTTCACTGATTATACATTCCAACCGGCTCTAAGCCTATCAGGGTGCATATTTCCAAAGTTTCAATTCCCCTAACCAGTCAGGCGTGCCTAGCTACCTCGTCCGTCCACGCTTTCTCTTTACCTTTTTTGAGTGACGGCAACTCAGCACCTCCCAGTCCTATTGCCCTCTCAGGTCTTCAGTGTCCGCGCTGGGAGGAGGGTTATGAAACCAAGCTGTAGCCTCTCTTCTACATCCTAGCTCACAGATTTCAAAACCAACAGTTACTATGCCGGTCAGGAGTGGAGATGTCTTGTCCGAAAATTGCCATACCGGGCAGAAGTAGAGTTTGTAAGTAGTTGCAACTGGTTTAAAACTTAAAAGTATTTATTTTGGACCAGGGCCGAAGCGGCTGGGGGGGGCCCCCCCCAACCATCCAAGAAACACATACAGTTGGCAAATTCGAGTTGTCGAGTTGGCAAAATCGGACAAATTTTTACTGCATTTTCACTGCAATTTTCACTGCAAATTTGAGTACTGGTTAATTATTATCATCATATCGTCAGTTTGAAAGTAAAGTTTACAATACATTTTTTTTTCCATCAGTTTTCGCAACACTTCTGTGTAACTTGGGAGTAAGTGAAATGCTGCCCCTGATCATTTTTTGTTGCTTCCCTGCATCGCTAGGCTGTAAGGAGTGGGGGAAAAGAAGCTCCGCGAAAATTTGCGTAGTTGGCGAAATTGAAAATTGACTTGGTCGTTTTGTTTGCTATGTCACCACCATAACTTATAAGTATCACAGATAATGTAGAAAATAAAAACAAAAAATGGACAAAACTGTATCCCCACCGAGTTTAAAGTCGTGATAACAATTAACTTTGTGAAAATCGTACACAGTTGGCAAAAGAAAAAATTGAGTTGGCTATTTTACTTCCTATAGTTCTTTTTCTGTTAAGACAGTGCCGCTCAGAAGGGGTTTTAGCGTGGAGCAACTCGTAACTGGTATTTCAGGAGGGTAGAAAATTACTGGCATATTAATATACGAAAACACAACATCACTGCCAGGATTTAAAACGTTTCTTAGGTAAAACAGAAATATCAACAAACTCTGCATAAAACAAACCCTGCGTAAGGACTTCTGCCAAGTTATTGCCGTCTGAAGTTGTGATATCAAATAAATCTAAAAAATTAATGCAGTTGTCTATTTGATTTACTAGTTCGTCTGCTAGTCAATCAGTGCCTTGGTTTTAGTTAAAACAGTAACATGAACTAAAGCTGTGTATTTCATGAAAATCGGGTACAGTTGGCAAAATCAAAAACCGAGTTGGAAAAATTGAATTAGCTGTTTGATTTTCTGTTGTCCTTTTTCTGTTAACCTATTGCCACTAAATTTGAATTTGTATTAATGCAAAAAAAAACTGCATTTTTCAAATGAAAATTGTTAAAAATGTTAAACTTGTTAATTTCGAAGGTCCAAAATTTGACGATAAGAGTTCATAAGATCCCATATTAAAGGACAAAAGTGACCCCAAAAAAGGCCACGAAATGAGGGCAAAAATTACCCTACGGGACTGGTAATTATTTATCGCCAGGGAGGCTGGAGGATGGGAGGGGTAATGAAGTTTTTGGACCCTCTCAAGAGGGAGGTCATAAATTTTTCAGGTCCCATCAAAAGGGGGAGGTCAAAAACACACTGACCAACTGGAGAAAAAGTCATTTTTGGACCACAAAAATGGCACTTACAGCAGTCAAAATTTCCAAAAACGGCTCAGCTTCTGGGGTGCAAGCCCCCCAGACCCCCTTGCAGTTTACGAGATTTTGAAACTAATAATACTATTCCTGGGAGTACAGTTTTAAAAAAAAAAACTTTATAGAAAAGCTTTGGTACCTGGTTTCTTGGCGTCTTCTGCATTTTAGTTTCCGATTATGTTAGGAAGTGGTCATATAAGCAAACAGTGTGTTCATCATACTTTTGTACGAATCTCGACAAAAGATGGGTGGAAAATATCTTCGTGGGGTTGTTCACATCATTTTTGGACCTTAGGGTGGGAGGAATCAAGGTTTTTTTCAGGTCTTGAAGGGGGAGTCATTGGAAATTTAGTGGTCACATTAAAGTTTTCATTTCTCACCCTACCCCCACGGCCATAACTAATAACCGGTCCCCAAGATCCCCTGAATCAATGGAAAAAAAATTAAATGGAGCATGTTGATTTCAAATGTGGAAGCTCTTCTCCAATAATACATCAAGTTGTTTTGGACAAAACTGATGTAAAAAGTTTCGCCATTTCTTTCGTCTTTCGACGCTCCATTATTTAAAAACTGGAGCATGTTTTTGTTTTAAAATGTGACAGTTTTTTTTTACAATAATATCTCTAGGCCTATAGTTGTTTGGGATACAACTGAGAAAAAGATTTCATTAATTTCACCTTTCGATAGTACATAAAAAAAAAAATTTTCTGCCCCTGACCTGCTGCCTATGCTTGCACACAGGAGTCGTCGTCATTCATTACAGCCTAAAAGTTCAAAATGTACAATTAAGTCAACCTTCAATCGTCAATGGCCAGCTGGCCTGTTTATATAATTCTAAACTGAACTCGGTTTAATTTAATTTGGAAAAAAAAATATCTAAAAAACATGATTTAGTCACAATAAAATTTTTACGAAACCTACCATCCTAAAATATGAATAAAAAAAATCACCAAAATTTACTTGACAATTTGTTGCTTCAGTGTTCACTGGAGGCTAGAAACAGGCACTAAAATAGCGTAAAATGCTTCAGCATCCGGGGCTCTGCCTCGGACCCCGCTGGGGGAGCTTGCAGCGCTCCCCAAGATCCCCTAGCTGAGCTTGGTGGACCCCTCAAAAGTACTTTACTAGCAGCACTAATGGCAAACCAGTTGGCAAAATCATAAGATGAGTTGGCAAAGTGACAGTCACTAAACTTTAACTCAACATTAGGCTTTGAAACGCTATTATGTTAGACTAAGCCAGGGGTCTCCAAACTACGGCCCGGGGGCCAGATGCGGCCCGCGAAGCACTTTTTTCCGGCCCGCGAAGCACTTTTTTCCGGCCCGTGCCTTATTTTCCCAAAGTACGATTTTTCAGTTATTTAACCTTTTGAAGGTATATTTTCTTTTCCCCGAGCGAAGCACACGTTACTTTTTCGAAAGACTTCGTACAGGTATAGCTAATGAGCATCTGCATGCACTACTATTGGAGTTTCCATTTTTAAATCTCAACAATAAACTGCCAAGCGAGAAGTAAGCACACAGTTTATCTATTTAGTTCCAACAGTGGTGCTTGGAGGTTTACGTGGGTTTAATGAGGACGAACTGCAACTTCGGGGAAAGATGGAAAAATACTGTTATCTTAATTAAAGAAAAAAAAACCACAACATAACCAGTATGTCGTGTTGGGCCTGGGGGGGGGGGGGGGGGGGTAGATGGCTGGAGCCCACTAGGAACGGATGAGGATAACTCCGGCCCGTAAAAGATAAGTAACTGTGCTATATGGCCCTCAATTCGAAAAGTTTGGAGACCCCTGGACTAAGCCATCGGAATTTCTGATCCAAATCTACCATAACTTAAGGGTTCACGGTTCTTTACTAAAAACCAGCTTTTTGTTTCTTAAAATCTCTGTGTTAACATTAAAAATAAAAGATCACCAAGATGCTGTAGTTTTTTCGTTGAAGCTGAGTCCTTCTAAGGTTGTGCATCCGAATTAGCTAGCTTGATTCAATGTGACAATTGTTTGATTTTTAATCGTACAACTAAGACTTTTGCTTAGGTTAGGCCGAATTTTCAAAGTGTGCTTTTATTCATAGATACCACTAAAAAAATATCATTGCCAGTACCATGAAACATTTGAATAATTTTAAAACCACAATCTTCTTCAATCATCGCACAATTTCATACATAAGACACTCACAGAGTCTTGCTAATTTTCGACAGCAATGCTACTGTCATCATCAGGCACTTCAAAGGAAAAATTAGGATCCTGGTCACATTCTTGCTGTTTGCCAGAATTTGAATTTGGCAGAACACGTAGCCTCCTGTATTTACAAGGTAGTGGACCATTCATGCCGTCTTTAGAAGGTAGTGGGCCCTTCCTGCTGCTACTAGCTCTCCAACACCGCGCTAACTGCTCACTCAAGTCCCTCCCCACAAGGTGTCTCACATTTGGGTAAGAAGGGCCCTGAATATTCATAAGTTGGAATCCATTCTGCTCATGGTGTTGTATAGCAATGGATTCCAGGATAATCGCCGAAATGATTTTGCAACATCTGGATTCGATGGTACTGGCTGGGGAGCTGGGAGTGAGAATTTGGAAGCGTTTTGTAGATGATGTCTTTGCTGTGTTGAAGAAAAATTCATTGGCGAAGATGCTGGAGAAAATCAACAACTGGCGTAGCGATTTATCCTTCACAGTGGAAGAAGAAGTCGACGGTGAGCTCCCCTTTCTTGACATTCTGGTGAAGAGAGTTGAAGGGACGAATAGAGTAGAGTATCAGCCATACAAGAACCAATGGCTACGAAAAGGGGAATACCATACAACTCAGGCCACCCAAGTGAACAACTGAACGCAATTGCACAGAACGAATTTGTGAGGCTAATCCGTAACTCGACGAATTTGGAAGTAGCAGGTCCACACCTATATGAGGCAAAAGGCAAGTTTCTTCAACTGGGCTACCCAGCCGGACTGCTGTTTCGAAGGTAGATAGTCCGATTGTAAGCCTTACCTACCTGGAGGGTGTGAGTGGTCCGATACGTGAAATCTTGTGTCGTAGTGGCTTTAAAACCTACCTGCGGAATGTAAAAGGACTAAGAAAACGTTTAGGAAAGAAAGTGCCTCCAGTTGCTGGTGAAGTGGAACGGGTGACTCAGAAGACAAAGAATGACGCTTTGATGGGAAATGTGACTGATACTAAGGAAGGTGTGTACAGAGTACCGTGCAAGGGATGCAGTGCAGTGTTTGTCGGAGAGACGAGGAAAGGCGTGAGAACGAGACTTGGGACAGCATATGGACAATGTCAGGAGAGGAGTGTAGGATAATGGCATTGCGCTCCACTGTGTTGCCACTGAGCACCAGATTGACTGTGAGAAAGCCACGACGCTCATCCGCTCAAACTCTGCACGCGACAGCCATCTAAGTTGCCTGGAATCCATTGCTATACAACACCATGAGCAGAATGGATTCCAACTTATGAATATTCAGGGCCCTTCTTACCCAAATGTGAGACACCTTGTGGGCAGGGACTTGAGTGAGCAGTTAGCGCGGTGTTGGAGAGCTAGTAGCAGCAGGAAGGGCCCACTACCTTCTAAAGACGGCATGAATGGTCCACTACCTTGTAAATACAGAAGGCTACGTGTTCTGCCAAATTCAAATTCTGGCAAACAGCAAGAATGTGACCAGGATCCTAATTTTTCCTTTGAAGTGCCTGATGATGACAGTAGCATTGTTGTCGAAAATTAGTAAGACTCTGTGAGTGTCTTATGTATGAAATTGTGCGATGATTGAAGAAGATTGTGGTTTTAAAATTATTCATAGATATTCCGTTTTTTTGTGAAAACTAGTTGACAAAATATAAACATGCAAATTCCCATGCCTCATTAAAACCCAAGAGTTGTTTTAAACGACAGTAAGCCTTCAACTTTGATTTATTAGCTAGAGTTTGAAATTATAGGAAATAACTTATAAACTCCATGTTAGCTTTTAAACTGTACACCCACCTGGTGGCAGCGAAACCATGATTTATTTTACTTAAAGTTAATCCTAGGCGTTGATGCTCCTCTCCCTATCCGGTTGCGTAGCCAAGCTAGTTTGATACATTCAGTCAAACCACGTTGAAGAAAGTAATTTAAACTCCGCAAAGATCCACGAGATATCGGTGCATGCTACAAGCACCTACCCGACGTAGCAGCAGCCGTTACATCGAGCACAAGATTCGCCATTACCGCCAACAACACCCTGGCGTACGCAGCATTGTGCCAAATCAAGAACGCATTGGTCCCCGTATGGCCGAAGCACATTCACATCCCGGACCAGTCGCCTGGTCCCTACCGGCTCGAAGACATCGCAGGCCACCATCACTTCGTCATCTTAGGAATCCCGGTCCCAGGAATCCCCTGTGCCACCACCTTCAACGCAACAGGCCCCACCAACATCGGGCACACAACCACTCATCCAAACATTGATCGCATCATCAGTTCTTGGTCGGCAGCATCGTCTTCGCCCGATTTTCAAAACACTCTGCGCTTAGGCGCCCACCACTGGTCCCACACACGACAAGCCTCACCGATGTTGTCTTCCCCTTAACGGTCGGATCTCAATGATGCGCTCATTCCAAGATCCTTGAAGATATCACATCATGGACATCGCCAGTGCTTCCTACATCACGTAAGGTAATGTGAGCTATCTTATTTCTTAGCTTTATTTACCTTCGCCCAGCATACTTACAGCATTCATTAGTTTCCAGCACATAACGAAGAAGACGACAACAGCTAGACACTAACGACGCAAGTCTGCCAGCGACAGGTCGCCACCAGGGACCATTCAGCACCGATCTCAATGCGCCCAAGCAGAATTTGCCTCGTTTGTCGTTGTGTCTTGGACACGACAGCTGGCCACTGACGACACGGGCCCCAACACCACACCATGGGATTCCAGGCGACCATTGGCACCCATTTGGGAGGACGCGAGTTTCCAGGTGCATTACTCCAACTGCTGTCACCATGGGCCGCGGGGCCCTATCCCACACGCCCACAATGCTCACGTCTTCGGTCCACGAGACCGGATTTTCTTCAGGAGCACCTCATCAGACAGATAGCCTAATGGACGGCTTACAGTTCATAGGGTCCGTTGATTCTGGGGCAGCCAGCTTGTAGCGCGGGTATCCGTTACGATGGTACCAGCCCATAAGTAACAAGGTCTGCTTAATGCATAAAATTCAGTTAATTTACGTTTTCGTTTAGGCAATAATACAAAAATCAACCTGGTGGCAACCAGGTATTTTGATGTTTTAATGCTACTTCAGCATTTTAATTGTCAACTGAATAAAAAATATTCTCCGTAAAACGAAACGGTATAGTTTCACCATGATGGTTTGGAATGTGACTGCACAGTGAACTAACAAGAGACAGCTTCTCTACTTAGATCTTTTAAATATTTTATATATTCCTATACGTTTCGTAATTATAATTATACACATTTCATAAGCATACATGTTTTACAGGCATAAAAGTTTCGTAGTCTGAAAAGTGACGATTTTGCAATCTACCTTAACCACATCTCAAAGTTATTTTGTACATAACTTTCCATTGGTAAAATGAGAGTCCCTATTATAACGTGCTACTTACGTGGTGGTTGCTTTTCCCGAATAATTTTTACAATATCACTAAATTGTTGAAAGTCTTTCAACATAAACACATGATCTTCAGCGGGAGTATTGGCCAAATTCTGAAGCAAATCAACGTCAATGTCCTTGCCAATTCCCACAGTAAATATCTCTACATCTGCAATAAATTTTTAATAATTTTTAAAGTAAAATAAAATTAATAAGAATTATTGAAGTCTTTTATTGGCCCATACCAAGAGCTTTCAGCTTGGATACGTAATATTCCATTGGCTTTTGGCTTTTTCCACCTGTAGGAACGCCATCTGAAGTTATAAACAGTGCCTTTTTGGCCCCTTTTCTTGCATCCTTTTCAAATACACGCTGTATAAGCGCCAATGCATCAACCATATTGGTACCACCATCACACATGGTTGCACACTAAAAATAAACAAAAATATTAAAAAGTAGCTGAACCCACCGTTATAAATGTCTGAAGCTGTGCGTTTGATATATTTCCTTTGCAAGTATTAAAATGATTTATATCATTATTATCTTGTTTCAGTTCTGAAGTTCAATACAGTGGCATTTTACGTTTATTATAACTGCGTCATTAATATATTAAGCGAGCAAGGTATAAGCAGCAGCGACGGCCATGCCACCTCAGACATAGCTCATAGACATAGACATAGACACTGCTCTTCTGCAGTTCACCTTAACTGGTCATAGACGGGTTACTGTCCTTAGATGGGTTGCTAGCTAGTATTTTACAATTCACATAAGCACTGGCGAGAGTAGAACGAGTTCAATCCCACAGCACTCGTACCCTAGTTGTTCTGCATCTTTCTCCTTGCATGAGAATCTCGGCACCGTCATTGGTTTTGCTCTTTACAACCTGCTATCATGACAATGCAATAAACACCACAAAATGTACTCCCACAGCAAGTCACAGATTGATCTCCAACACATGTCTCTCACAATTGAACATTCAGGTTGTAAAAGGTAAAATGGAAAAGCAACTCAAGAAGTAAAGATAACAAAATCCAACAACACAGGTGGTCAAAATATCTGTACAGAGCTCCACTGTTACATTGATTGAATAATGTGAATTAAGGACAGTATTTCTCTTACCGTGAATTGTGTATTAAAAGCCCAGTTGAAGCTAAAGCCCACCCCCTAAAATGCTTTAAAGTCAAAATCATGAAATAGTGGAGTTAAGCCCACCCCTCAAATTATCGTTTTTCTACGAAAAATTACCTAAAAGTTATATGATGTGAATAAAGATAGTACTGCTTGATAGGTTTACTGGCCACTTCTCCCTTCCTGTAGTAATAGTGGACTCTTCCTTTAGCTCCTAGCACCTGCACAAGGACTGGACATCTCTCACCTAAGCCTCCTCCCTTCTTCACCGCAATTAAAAGGATGTAAAAATTGGTCTTTCACAGATCGTTCATAAGAATTTTCTGTAATAGATGCCCAGAAAGGTTACAAAATTGATAATGCTTGATTTAAAGCCCACCCCCATAAAATTAACTGCATAAGCCCATGGGCGTTTAATCCACGATTTACGGTAGTACATTATGACCAAGACTAATCATTTCTTACTAAACCCAGAAATGACTGTACCTCAAAGAATCTAATCCTGTTAGTAGATATCATGCCGTTACTTTTAGAAAATCAATTTTTCCTTTAAAATAGACTTGGAAGTTATCCTTAACTTAGACCATCAAATGCACAATTGCTGATTAGTGTACTACGATTGCAAGGGTCGGGTGATTGTTTCTCTTGGCCTTTCCCAAGCAAAGTAAGAGTCCAGGGTTCGACTTGTTAATCATTACTTTTACTGCTGGAGCTTGACAGGTTACATGTGAATACGGCCATTTCGAACATTGCTCTGCACTGAAGAGACTGCGTAGTGCCGCCAGGTGGCACGCGAGTGTGAAAGTGCTGGGGAAAAGGCCAGCTGGATGTGAAGTGGTGAGCAGGGTGGGAAATGGTGAGCTTAGGGCAGCTCGCCATTCTCACACGCTCCCCTCTCTCCAAAATGGTGATGCTCGTCGCCCCAAGGTGGACACTGGTTACAAAATCTAATTGTGCTAAATTCTCCAAAAATCGTCAAATCGACAGGTACAAAGTTTTCTACAATCGGAAAGAAGTGAATACAAAATCACCTACTTCTATGATTGAAAAGCTCGCGCGCTTTCCTACCTTTGCGCCTGCTAATTACGCAATCTATTTGCATGCAATGCGCTCTTCTTCGCTGCGCCTCTTCCCAGATCGGCGCTGAAGCACACCACACACTAAGTGGGTTTTGCGTCTCGAAGGTACGACTTGGTTTTCTGATAGCAAAAGTGCGTCCCGTAGGTACGGCTTAGTTCACATTGGCACTAAGAAGTGGGGTGCGCCCCTAAGGTGCGGCTTAGTCCTTCTCACGTGCTGTGGGTGCGCCCCGAAGGTGCGGTTTAGTCCTCCTACCACTGTGATCACACTGCACAATCTTGCTTCTACGGTGGTCTGCGAGGATGCTGAGTGCTTGAGTCGGGAATTCGGGTCGACAAATCTGCCGTTGAAATGTTTCGAGAACCTGAGTAGTTGTGAAGCCACCATGTCCGCTGGTGGTGAGATGTCGCTGCATTCGGAGTCGTGACTTTCGGAAAGGTTGGGCTGCTCGTTACGACATGACGTGAATTTTTAATACCATTGCCTCCCATGTCATGGTCGCTTTGAAAATTGCCCAAGCATATCTCCTCCTGCGTTAAGTTGTGCTCGTTCCACCTGCGTTCGAACCATTGTCATTACTCCTTGCTCCCCTCTCTCCACAAATGTTAACGTCCTCAACAGCCTTTCTCCCCTTCTCTAGCCGCAATCCAGGTGAAGCAAATGTTTACTGGCTCTTCACGCTGCCCTCCCAGTCCTCCTTGAGTTCTGAGAATGGCAGTTCGTTGAACAGGAGTACGTAGTCTTGAAGATGAGCCGGTCGTCTGTCGTCCGCCTCTGGTGCGTGTTGTGGGGTGGTCTTCATCGTCTGCCGAGTCTGATCCCGCCGAATCATCATCCTGCTCCCAATTAGGATCATTTTCGTCCTCAGAACTGGATGAGCTGTATGCGTCTCCCTCGTTGTCAGACCATTCAAGATCCGACTGGTTTTCCGGAAGAGCGGTGGGTCCGTCGTCTCCTCGTTCATCGTTCTCCTGACCGCCCCCTCCGGTGTCGGTTGGTGGTGGTGGTTCTCTGTTCTTCATCGACGCCGGGTTCCAGTACAGTTACATTTCACATGCATTGATGGTCTTTTCGTCCGTTGCGTCTGTGATCAAGATGATTCTGTAGGTGACTGGGCTGCGCTTGGCGAGGACACGGTAAGGCCCCTTAAACATGGGTTCAAGCTTCCTTGCGATGCCTTTGTCTGCATTCGATAGAACATGGTTCCGGACTTTTACCAGATCACCGGGCTTGAACTCTAGCTGGCGATGTCTCTGGTCGTACGAAATCTTGGTCGATCTGGCTGCTTCGGACAGATGAGCCGTGACGAGGTCGTACGTCTTCTCTACCGTTGCTCTCATGGCTTCTGCGTGCTCCTGAGGAGTTCTTGGTGGTGACACTTCTGGTAAGCAGACTATCTTTAGCGGTGTTAGCGGGTCTCGGAGATGCATAAGGTAGTATGGTGTCTCACCGGTGCTGACGTGCGGAGAGGTGTTAATCGCATAGTGCAACGTCGGCAAAAGTGGTCCCCAGGTTGTCTGTTTTTGGAGGAAAGCTGTGATGTAGCCCTTCATGGTACGATGCGCGCGCTCGGTAGCGTTTGATTGCGGATGGTATGCAGTTGTACGAGGGTGTTTTACTCACGTTAGTGCCAGGAGATTCGTGAAGACTTTGGAAATGAAGGCTGCTCCGTTGTCCGAGACTAGGATCCGCGGAGGTCCATGAACGTCGAGGATGACTTCCTTGAATTCTCTTGCGCCGTCTTGGCCGTCGCTGACTTGGTTGGGATTAGCCAGACATGTTTTGTGAAGTAATCCATGATGGTCATGATCTGCTTGTGGTGGCGAGTAGACTGGGAGTGGTCCGACAAAATCGATGCCCATCATGTGGAACGGATAGCTTGGTATCACTGGCTGCATGTTTCCGATGCGTTGTTGTTGCGATGTCTTGGCCAGCTGGCAGACGTGATAGGAACGAACGCAGGCTTTGCAATCCCTAAACATATTCTGCCAATGTGCTACTGTTCTCAATCTTAGCATGGTTTTCGTGACACCAGTATGACCTGCTTGCCAGTGGTCATGGCAGTCTTTCAGGAAGGTGTGTCGCAGACTCTTCGGTATGTATATCCTCTACGCCTTCTCTGGGTGTCCTCTGTCCGGTGCTAGTGGATCAACGTAGTACAGGACTCCATCTGTGTTGAATGTGTACGAGCCTCGAACCTTGGTAGCGAATTCGGGTCTTGTCCAGGCTCTTGATATCCTACGTGCCATAGGATCCGTCTCTTGGATGGCGTTGACTTGCAGCTTGTCACGGATGTCTACTTCCGGAAGTTCACGAATGTACAAGAGTGCGCATCCGGCGTTGGCTTGCTGTTATACAGCTTCGACGATTTTCGTTGAAATATTTTCCTGAGGCTTTACTCTTGCTTCTGTTGGCTTTTCGTCTTCGTCGTCGGAGTCGTTGGGTGCAGGTTGCGAGAGAGCGCATCCGCGATTACGTTTTGTTTCCGAGACGGTGGTTAACTGCAAAGTCAAATGTCTGTAGGCGAATGGCCCACCTCGCTGTTCTGGCGGACGAGGTCTTCTTCGAGAGAATCCAAGTCTTTTGCAAGGGTCGTGTGATCGTCTCTCTTGGTCTTTCCCAAGCAAAGTATGAGTCCAGGGTTCGACATGTTAATAATTACGTTTACTGCTGGAGCTTGACATGTTACATGTGAATACGGCCATTTCGAACATTGCTCTGCACTGAAGAGACTGGGTAGTGCCGCCAGGTGGCGCGCGAGCGTGAAAGTGCTGGGCAAAAGGCCAGGTGGGTGGGAAGTGGTGAGCAGGGTGGGAAATGGTGAGCTGGCGGCAGCTTGCCATTCTCACACGATAAATTTAGACACACGCTAGTGTGTTGTGCCAAGTTAGGCAGCAAACATCACATCAATTCACTTGTCAAGGTTGTAAACAATTGTAGCGCGACGCCATGACGTCAGTGTCTAACAACCTGAAGCATAGTCTGACAAATTTCAGGTACTTTGGGAAAAATAATAATTTGGCACAAAGCTTAAATTGTGGTAAAATAGATAGCAATGACCCACCTGACAAAAATTAACTTGTGTAGGAATGTCAGCTAAGTGGCTTTAAATGAAAAAATTTGACCCTCTATAACGTTGCAAATGTGTTACTAGTTTCTAGTTTCTTCTTCTAAGTCTTCTAGTCCGCTCATCCCCATGTTAATTCTCATAGGGTGATTATGTACCGAGATAGCGGGAAGGTTTCCAGCTATGAAATTGTTATGGATCTGCTCGATCCTTCCCTGGAATCATTGCTCGAGACCAATTCTCTGTCAACAGTTGGTTTATTGCAAGAACTCACTTGCTGCTGTGTCCCGTCCGCTCTTCTTTCACTCTCGGTCAACCTCGGGGCACCGCGACCAGGGACAGAGGCCCCAGGAAAGGCCAGGCCGTCATGGGGGAACCCCATAACATCCTCCCCTCACCACTTTGCTGGTAACCCGGGTGGAGGACAGCAGTCGGGTGCGCAGCAGGAGACGCTCGAGGCGCAGTACAAAGTCAAACATGCCCATCACAATCAATACACCACAAGCCTTTCCTCTTAAGTTTGTCTTCTAGCCTACACTATTGCAAGCTCAATTTGTTGATTACAAGATCTTTGCTATGTTAAGCCTTACAGGTAAGCAACAGGCTCATACATTTTCATTACCACATCTCTAAATTGAAACGTCGAAATAGATATCAGAAAACAGGAAAGTGACTGGAGGTCCATCTGATTCTTGAGACCGGGAGGAACAAAATGGTGAGAATTGGGCAAACGTTACAAGAGGGTTGCACGTCATGCAGTCTGTTAAGGAGAATCCACTTCAGCTGATTCAGGTGTTAGTGTTTACCATGCAACATTCCATGCCTGTTGCCTTTCGTAACTTCGGATCGCGCTTTCTTACATTGTCGAAGTCAAGAAAAAAAAACATGCACAGTTAGGTTTGCTAGAGACAGATTCAATTAAATTTTGTTGGGGAGTCTACCCAATTCTCAGCCAAAGGTACTTTGAAGGATGACATTACCACATCTCCAATGTCTAAAATCCAAAAATTTTGTGCAGTGGGGTTAAACGACCAGAAATTCACAGCAACAGCACAAAGCTTCCATTTCCCCTATGCTTACAAGCTCCGCACATTCACCAATTACCTCGGTAACTGTCATGTACCCAGAAAACACCTCCAGGGTCTCATTTCAGGCAAAACAACTTAGTGAGCATTCGGACCTAAAGTCAAACACACAGCTGATTGCACCAACACATTTGGAAGGATGGAGAAAACCAAACATTATTCCACATCAGCTTGACAAACTTTCATGTTCTTTAGTTCACCTCTTGCTTAGTTAACACTCTCAAGTTTCTGTTCAAAGTTTACATCTAATTTTGATGCCGAGAGAACAAAATGTGTCACCAGTGCTTTCAGTTAACCAACTACGTGCCTTTTGAGCTGCCTAACTTGGGATCTACCGGCTTATTGGCGGGGCATCCTGCATAGTGCATAGGCTCCTAACAGCTGCATACAGCAGTATCCCAAATTAAAGTATCGGGCTGTGAACGAGCCAAAAGATTACGATTCACATTATCCTTAAGAATGTTTAACAAAAGATACATGCTCTAAGCCTGCCCATCTCTGAAACGGCATCGGTTCGTGCTGAAACTCTGCAGACCATAAAAATCGCTTCCCAGAGTACAGACCACACAAGGCACTGGATGACACAGATAAGTAACCCCAAGGCACATCACTCATACATCGAAACACAGAAACTGATGCTTAATTCTATGCCAGATTGACCCAATCTGTTTCGTGACCACCAGCCGACCTTCGTTAATTCTAATTGTGAATAACTGGAACACATAGTTAACTTTAAAAAACTTACAGAACAAGTTTGCTTGTATAACGTACGAAGTTTCGAGCAGCACCACGTCTGCAGCTGCCTTTGCCAGACTTGGCCCATCGAAGGCTTCATCTTTAAGTTGGGAGGGAGGGGGGGGGGGGGGCAATTTTTCGAAAGTTACTGACTGACAATCTGCCGGACTTAGATTAGCAACATAAACCGAAGAGAAGAGGGCATTAGGTTCGGGATAGATTAAATTCGTATAAGAATCACATATTAAGACATCAATCCAAACAAGTCGGTTTATCTAGAGCTAGGTTTTATTCCCAACCCTTGATGATTATTGATTCCAATCCAAATCTGCTATTTCGCAAGTGGAAGGGCTTTCAAGAGTGGCAACTACGCCAATCTACCGAATGACACTTGTGGGAAAAAACGACCAGCATCCCTTCTCCTACTGGGGAGCGATCGTCCCACATGGAAACATGGTCATACAAATTTTTACCTTTAAACTTTGACTAGGAAACCATTGATGTAGGAACCTTTAACCTGAGATCAACACATTGGACATTAGGACGGAGACATGATCTACAATTGCACACATTACAGTACTTCACGGGCTACGACCACAATTTACATATCACAGGACTTTGATTATTTGACTAGATTTCAAGGTTGAATTTCCCACCTTTTTTTTTATATAGAGAAACAGGCAGCAAACATACGCCACGCTTAATGCACCACAGCCATGACGCCGCACACTTTGGTTTCGACAAAATTGGCCATGATCTATTACAATTCGGTACACCTGCCTAAACTGGCGAGGTTCCAATTACTGCACCATACATGAATCGCCATTCAGGGTGCGTAATCGCTCTGCAGTTGGCTATATGCACTTTTTCTTTTCAACCATGCTTCATGCAAAATTTGTACATGCAGGATTCATGCAAATTAGTACCATGCAAGGCATGTCAATGTTAGTCAAATTGGGAACGGGTGGTGATTGACAACCCCAAGCCAGGACAACTTGCGCAAAAATGCGGGTGACCCCACCAACTGTTTCACAACTTTAGGACTAATTTCCACGTTAACACTCTAGGTTCAAAACTTGGCAGTCTTCCCAAAGAGGAAGTTTGTCCACTGCACAGCCATGGTGTTACTGTCCCGGAAGTTACACGATAACAGTGGAAAGAAAGTTTTCGTTCCTGCACGGGCGGGAAGATTGTTCATTCCCAACACCTAGTTTCACCTTGACTAGTTAGTAGTGGGGGTGCAGAGGATTGGAGCTAGTGGCAGATAGCAATGATCCATCGCACAAATGTTGACTGTAGTTGCTTGACACTTTCTTTTTTTTTGGGGGGGGGGGGGGGGGGGGACGAAACTTCCACTTGTCCTCCACTAATGGTAAAGCTGTTACACACACATGAGTGGGGATGCGGTTTAATGTACGAATCACACACACTACCCTAATCCATATTTCCCCAAGGATTGGCTGAAATAGCACAAAGAAGTCAAGGAGAGCCAGCACAGTTTGTTTGCATTTTCCTCAAGAATATTTTTAACATAGTTAGGAACACTAATGGGCCTCTTGCACATCCTGAACACACACAGGTGGCCAGGCTGCCTCTCGTGGGATGACACACCGAAAAAATATGAGATTCGGAATCTGTTTTGGCCTCGTTATAAATTCTGATAGTGAAAGGGAGGCGGTCAGAGATTGCACATTGATTGCTACACGTGCTTCTTTAACGATTAGCGCCCTATATTCCGACGCATCTAAAACCGGGCGGGGATTCCGGATGCGTACTGATTTCGCAATCACCGTGGGTGGTTGAGGAGCCGCCATAATTCCAAATCGTCAAAGTTATTCCGCCTTGAATACTATTTCCACTGATTTTTCGTTCTGCCAAACAAACGATCGACGAGACTGCGAGATGCAGAGCAGTAAGCATCTACACGTTAGCCTATTGATTGCAACGTCAAACGGGAAGCACGAGTGAAGGTAGCACCACTGGGCTTTCAAACGGTTATATAACGTGGGGGGAAGGTACTTTATGCAACCCGTATCCTGAAGTGTGCGAAACAAAAATTCTTTTTCTTGAGGCGGCAAGATAGAGATCTCGTAACTCAAGCGAGGATCTTCCCAACCGTAGCAGTTGTCAGTTTGGGCGTCTAAGTCATCTATCAACAGCTTCCGATATATCTTATCGTGTAAAACCGTTTCTATTGAATGAAGCACGGAAAAGAAGCATCCGGCAGTATTTTCGACTCGGTTTGAGTAATATTTTAAATTACGGATTTACATGCAACGGTCACTGCTGCCAAAGCTCTGACAAAAGCATTTATGTCACTTGAAAGCCAAACACAAAGCCATTGAGAAACTAGCACTGAAAGCTGGAAACTGTTCTAACGTACGTGGGGAATGGGACGAGAGACAGCGAGAAAGCACATGGCGCAAGTACGACAAATCGGCAAAGCGAAGGTTACTGACATACAAACGTAATGGCATTTTTTTTTTTTTTGCTTTTGACATCGAGGATTTATCGTGCAAAATCCGGTGAAAACATGGAAATGGGTGAATCATCAGCCCAAGTATGCGAAAATGTCTCTGATGATCTGGGTTGTTTTCGAACACGCAAGGTACAAAAGCATCTTAAGGTTCGAGTTTTCGCGCCATTTTATCGCAAACTGACGGGGCTAGCATCGGTTCGAAAAATTTCTTACTCACGCAATTTCTTGACTTGTAACGGTCCACGAAGGTCCTCGGACGGGTTCGGTCCCTGTTCGGCGCCAAAATGTTATGGATCTGCTCGATCCTTCCCTGGAATCATTGCTCGAGACCAATTCTCTGTCAACAGTTGGTTTATTGCAGGAACTCACTTGCTGCTGCGTCCCGTCCGCTCGTCTTACTCTCTCGGTCAACCTCGGGGCACCGTGACCAGCGACAGCAGCCCCAGGAAAGGCCAGGCCGTCATGGGGGAACCCCCATGACAAAATTTGATGAAGGGACACAGTATGATACGAACTGCGTACCTTTTCTGGTTTACAGCCTAGGGGTGTAACGGGAATGGCGTGGGAAAGCGCGTAAGTACGAAAGTATTGTTATAACCATTGTTAGTATTGTCTGCATCGTTTCTGATTGGACGGCCAAACTTCGGACAATGACAACGTGTATACTGACGTGTCGTCACAAATCTAAATAACTTTGCCAAAGAAATTGTGTCTACGTCCAATTCACGAAAAACAAAGGGTAAAAAAAAAATAGGCCCAAAACTGGTAAAGAGGCCACCAAGTTGAGAATAGTTTGGCCTCACAAAAGAGTGATATGAACTAAATTTAAAAAAATAACAAAATAACTAAGCAACTAAGTTGAGAATGGTTCGGCCTATCAAAGGAGTGAAATATGAATTTAAAATATTAGAAAAATTACCACTCAAGGTATAGTTGACCTGGCAGTTTATTACACATCAGCAGTTGAGTTGAATATAATACACAATTTAAAAAAAAAGGAATGATATCATACCAAAAACCAAAATTGGTAAAAAGGACCGCCTAGTTCCGAATGGTTCGGCCCATCAAAGGAGTGTGATATCAACACACCAAAACATTCGCCAAGTTAATCGCACCGATAATACTTTGGACGTTAAATGAAAACTTGAACATTGCTGCCGAAAGTAGCAATGTTCTACTTTTCATTCAACCTTCGAACTATTAGTAGGTGCGATTAACTTGGCGAATGTTTTTGTGTGTTGATATCACTCCTTTGAAGGGCCGAACCATTCAGAACTTGGCGGTCCTTTTTGCCATTTTTTGTTTTTGATACGATACACATCACTCGTAAAATTGTTTTAACCGTCTAAAAATTGGATGGCATGATGCTGTTTCAACACTCACCTTGAACTCACCTTTATTGTATCCAGTTTGTGCTTGGCTTTTATAGTGGTACTGATTGATACATCTGTTAAAGTTATTTCTGCTACTGGATCATTCCCAAATGTGTAAACTGCAATTCGTGTTCCTCCTATAAAAACAAACCACAAAGCTGATACAGTGAAAATGCAAGCACAAACGTCTAGTTAATGTATACCGTAATGGCTTTCTCCCTTGCACTTCAAATGTTAACAACAACAGTTAACGGTATTGTTCAATAGAAAATGCCAGATGTCAGTGGGTTAGTCACTAGCCGACATACACACTGAAAGGAATGCCACAAGCTGCGATTTGCCACCATATTTTAAGGACTGATGTTTGGATTATCTACTAATATAATACTCATTCTGGCAAAAGGAAGCACAACCACCGAGAAAACTTACTAGAAACACGTGCAACAATCGCTTTAAACTTGGCTACAATTGCGGAGCATCTCGCGTATCATTGCTACCTTGCTAAGTACGTCTGGTCGCATGGAATGTGGCATTGTCGACGAGCTATAGGTTTTGACTTTTGGACTTTCGTTGAATCCGTGTTTCAGCTAACAAAAAAGAACCGGTGTTTCAGCGAAAGCGAACAACTTTAAACAAAACGACAATAGGGTGTAAAGGCAGAGTTGAATTGTTTTCAAGAGGGTGGCAGCAATCACTGTGATTTGTGAGTGTTGATACCTCGGCGTAATGAACAACAATTACGTGCAACAATTTTGCAATGCGTGGTACCGAGGTGAATTATTTCAAAGTTGGTGGAAACAATCACAGTGATTAACTTACAGCAGGGGCATGCTTGCTTACTGAATGCTGACTTTCGCAGTGAATGTGAGATTTTGCATTCAATCAAACACAGGTAGGCCTATGCAACTTTTCCAGGCTGCGCCAAAATCTCAGCGGAAAGTTCCGTTAACATTGTCCCGTTGAATAAACATAGGAGAGAGGGAGGGTTGTGGCAAGGAAGAGGAGGGGGAAGTGGAGGAGAGGAGACCAAGGGGAGATGAAAGAGGATGGGGCGGGGAGAAGAGGTGGAAGTCCTTCAAAATCTCAGCGGTAAAGTACGGTTAACATTGTCCCATTGAACAAACATGGGAGGGTTGTGGTAAGGGAGGGAAGAAGGGGGGGCCTTGACGTGGGGAAGAGAAAGAAGAGGGGAGAAGAAAGGGGACTCTCTCGTTAACACTTACATCAGACGATTTACTAATGTCAGTGAACGAAGGAGGATGGGTTAGGTTCACACCAGGTCACGTTGTGGACGAGCAGTCAAGCAGTGAAATATTGCAAATGTGATTTACTTTCCTAAGAAAACCATCACGAGAGGCTAAGACCGAGAGACTCAATCCACCGTGCTGCAAGCACGAGTCCGGCTAGTCTTATAATACTTACCACGGGCAAGGGGCCGACAGTGGCAAAGTTAAAACGCAACAATCTCTCTTAAACGAAGCTAAGGCACGTGCAATCGCTTTAAACTTGACTGCAATTGTGTGCATGTCGCGTATCATTACTACCTTGTGAAATGTGGATTGTCAGCGGACTATATAGGTTTTGACTCTCTCTCTCGCTCGCTCGCTCTCTCTCTCTCTTTTCTCTCTCTCTCATGGTAAGTAAGTCACAGTAATTCTACGTAAGGGTCGTACAAGTTTATTTATATGGAGACAAATGTACAGAATTATATGATGGTAACTACGCGACAGGAAAGGGGGGAAATCGCGCCATCATCTGTGGGGGATAGACGTTGTCAATCTAGTTGGGATCAGCCAAATAAACCAAAACATCTTCGTCAGAGGCGAAGTTTTCAAATACTTTCGTCATGAAGTGGGCTGACTCATTGCGCAGGTTGTCTTGTGGGCGCATCAGAATCTGAGCAATCCTGTTAACTTGAATGTCTGTATGTTGAGCCTCTTTGAGCTGCTTCTTGTCGTGTATGTCAACAATCGTTTGAGATCTGATGTACATGGGAGATGGATGAGCATTGAGAACTTCTTCTAGAGACTTGGCAGGCAGGAGGACGTAGTAGTTCTGGAAGGTTCCATGAGAGGGCATCTGCAACAATTTAAACTTCCGGGACTGGTGAACCATCGTGAATTAAACATTTGCAGTGTGAGAGCCCACCTTGTTGTGCATCCAGAATTCTTGTTGATAGGACCCATTTAAGCGCTTCATTGTCGGTCACCAGCAGAAATTGTGCACCCTCAAGGTAGTGTCTCTACATCTCTATGGATTCCACCACCATAAGAGACACTTTCTCAAAGGTAGTATAGGCCTGCTCTATGGGCCTGCTCAGAGCTCTATTGAAGAAGTCATTTGGAAGCTTGTCATCATTTTTCTGCTGACAGAGCATTGATCAGAGCCTAGGATATGATGCATCTGACTTGACTTGAATTCGGCTGTGAAGTCTGGGAGACTGAGTGCTTAGGAGTTCACACCAACTTAGTTTTTAAGGTCACAAAAGCTTGTTATGTTCCAAAGACCAGAAGAAAGGTTGATCCTTCTTCATAAGCTGATAAAGTTGAGCCGCATTCTCAGAAACGTCTCAAATGAATGTTCTGAAGAAGTTTGTGAATCCCGTGAATTTTCAGACCTTTTTGTTCATCTGGCAAAGGTAGTTTCTTAGCGAGCTGCAGTGCTCCCTCGTTAACTCTAGATCTCTTTGACACTTGAAGACACAAATCGAAAGTTTTGATGCATAGAAGTGACAGTTTGATCTCTTCAGAGTGAAACCGTACTGGTTAAGATTTTCATAGATCGTCCCGAGTGCTTGTAGATGCTTGTTAGGGTGCAGCCACTATTATGTCATCAATATGTAAGCTACATACTTTGCCAAAGCAACACTTGACGTCTTGAGCCCAAACAGCATGACCTTCCACCGATACGCGCCGCTGTGGCAAACAAACATGCTATGCCTCGTGAGTGGATGTAACGGCACTTGATGTAGACCTTGCCCACCATCAAGAGTTGGTACATACTTTGCTCCAGCAAGGAAGTTGAGTATGTTGTCCAATCGCGTCATTGGGTACCCGGGACTTCTGAGATAGTAGTACACCATCAGGACAAGTTTCCCCAAGAGTCACATGCTATCGGACTCTTTCAGCAGCAATTGGATCTACTCACGACAACACCCCCCCCCCCCCCCCTGTGGTGGTTGGAGGTTTCCCAGGTCGAATCAATGGGTTTGCCCCTTCCTTTACTGAACTTCAATCTCCTTAAAAGAAGTTTTGTAGTGTTCAAAACTGAGCCAGTTCATACACTAGCAGTTTGCATCAGAAGATGTAAGGATCCAAAAAATTAAAGAAAGAAAAAATTACGTGAATGTAATAATATTGTTACCTGGTGAAGCAAACTTAGGCACACAAAAATGTTGTAAAGATTTCAGCCCTGTATCGATCTGTACTTAGTTTGTAAAACTTCTTGTTTAGTTGTAAATCAATAATACCAGTTTTCTTGTGTTGTACAAATCGTTCAATAAAATCTTGTCTTTCGATATGTAACAATCATTTGTCCATAATATTCAGTGACCTTGGCACTGAATGGATCGAAGATGGATCACAAGTAAATGCCCCTTACTTTGACCTTGCTAAGGCCTTCAACACCATACCTCACGACATCCTTATCACCAAGCTAACCACTGTAGGCATCTCTGGCCACCTCTTAAAGTGGCTTATTGCCTTTCTCACTAACAGAACGCAATGCACTGTCATCAACGGTCACCCTTCTAACATCGGCAGTGTTACCAGTTACCAGCGGAGTCCCACACGGAAGTGACCTCGCCGGCCTCCTCTTCATTATCTTCATCAACGACCTACCTGACTGCCTTACGTGTAATAGCTGCAACTTCTTGGATGACACCAAGCTCGTTTCCCCAGTCATCTCCCCTTCTGAACCCATTGCATTTCAATTCAACATCCACAGACTCACGCATAGCTTCGGCCATCTCACCACCTTACACCAGTATACCCTACAAGACGATGGACCCCCAATTAAACACGCAGACTTCCAGAAAGACCTCGGTGTGCTTAAAATGCATTGACTTCATTACCAGACGAGGCTATCGGATGCTTGCCATCATCAGGAACTCCTTCTCTGGTCTTGACGAACGTACGTTCTTCTTGCTCTACCGCTCCCTTGTTCGCAGCATCCTTGAGTACGCTAATTCTGCTTGGTAGATCATATTTGAATCTAACCGCAACAAACTGGAGAGACTCCAGAGCTGAGCTACAAAACAAGTCCATTCCATCCGTCACCTCTCCTACACTGAACGCCTGAAAGCTCTCCAACTCCCCACCCTCGAATACCACAGAATCCGAGGCGACCTCATCTTTACCTACAACAACCTGCACTCTCCCTCAAACACAAATAAACCCCCATTTGTCCTCAATAACAACCCACAAACTAGAAACAACGGACTCAAGATCTTTCAACGCCGCTGCACCTCCAGAAACCGTGAGCTCTCTCTTCCTTTCCGGATATGCAGTACCTGGAACCGTCTGCCAAAGGACATTGTCACCGCACCAAACACCAATCTCTTCAAGACAAAACTTGAGTCCTTCTTGCCGACGATCACCCCTCAGTTTGTGTGTAAGAACTGGTGAACCCTACCCACTACCTCCCAGCATCAAAAGCTACAAGCTTCCTGCTGGTGTTCTTCAATGTCAATGTCAATGTTATACTAACTTTATAGCAGCACAATAACACCATAAGGAGCACGCTCATTTCACACAAAGCCGCATTTCTCTATAGCATAATCATTGTTTAAACAACAATACAATGTTCATTTACTTTTAGATGGGACTGTATGTTCACTCCTGCTATGTATGCCAGATCTCCATTCCAAACCTTTCAACCAGATCAATAGAGGTCTGCTGCCGCCCGTCATCCCGACAGAACCCTTCTCCTACATCTACATTGATTTCGTTGGACCCACTCCAGCAACCACCGGTGGAAACAAGTACGTCCTTTCCTCTTTGACTACTTCTCTAAGTGGATGTAGTTTATCCCGATGTGTCACTGCACTGCGTGAACTGCGGTGACTCAGCTGTTTCGGAAAGTGTTCTTAGACAATGGTCCTCCCAGGTTCTTGATTCGGACAATGGCCCTGCCTTCACCTCCCGTCTTCTGGGTGAATTCTCCATCAGTGCTGGGTTCCAGTTTAACAAAAACAAAGCCACGGCCTACCCACAAATGAATGCGACAGAACCTGTGAACCACACATTGAAGAACTCGTCTGTCACCTTTGTGAACCAACACCACTGTGCCTGCGGTTAACTCTTGCCAAATTTGGAGTTCGCCCTTCATACGACTCCGCACTGAAGCTCTGGAGACACGCCCTTCTTCCTGCTGCATTGCCGTGGCCCTGGAATTCAATGAAACTAGTCTGTCTGCCCAAAAACCTCCTGCACAATCGCAACAGGAATACATATGGAAGCCCACCAATGAAAATCGGCAGAAGCTAGTGGCTGTGCTTGTCCTCACCTAACCAAAGCCACGAGGACAGTGAAACTGGTCACGACCATAAGCGCCGTTACGTCCACTTCAAGGCGGGTCAGCTGGTCAAGATCAAGTCGCATGTCCAGTCTTGTGCTGTGAAAGGAATCACCAAGAAGCTGGCACTGGGCTACCTAGCCCCTTACCGGTTTGTGAAGATTTTGTCTGACCAGACGTACAGAGGCCAGAGCCTGAACCTGCCGGATGACAGTCGCATCATGAATATCGTTGACATCGACCCATACTTTGATCAATAGCGATGGCAACTTACCAGGAAGGTTGTGAAGAAAATGGGTACGAGGAAAGAGAAGAACTTCTGGGTTTGACTGGTAACTTCACTACTGTAATTCGTGTTGTCACACCTGTAGAGCGCCGACATCAACGCTACAAGCAAGATACGTACATTGCAGCCGTTGTAGTAAGAGATGCAGTCTTGCCAGCGAATTGGTTTCAACTCTGAGATGTTTCAACACCTCTACTGATCCGGCAGACGCTGTGCAAAGAGGGAAGAGGTACACCATTTAGAACTGTATTGATGTCCCTGCCATCATCAACTTCATTATCGGTTCCCTCGTCAAATTACATGTGTCTCCTGCTAGAATACTGGACGCCTGTGGCAGATTCACCTGTTCTTCCAGACTTTTGCGGCCCATACCGTGTAATTAAGCTTTTACGCTGCTGTTCACATCAGTCATCCTGAGGACCAGCGTGAGTGCCACGTTTTCAATCTGACTACGTTGGATTCCAATTGGTGCCTTAACATGGTAAGAGTATTCCAATCCTCTCTTTGTATTCCAATCCTGGATTCACACCAAGTGCCCCTCTCGTAAGATCGTGCGCAACCACCCCTAGTAATCAACTTTCTGCTACTTTGGAAGCAAACAACTGTAAACTGTCCATGGTTGGTGTGGAATTTCCACTTACGAAACAAAGCAAACTGTCCGCTAAATCATCTAGTTCTTCGAGTGAATTAGTGCACTCCCCCTAGAAGGTGACGATATTGTGCATGTGATGAAGACAGTGCTTTGTACAGTAGCGCTGCATTGCTCCGCTACTCATCTCACAAGCGCTCCGCCCGCACGAGGTACGGAATCAATTTTGTGTTATCACGCTGGCAAAGCGAGCTCCCCATAGTAGTAGACATGAGCGAAAAAAGCATGCCCTGAAAATCTGGTTGATTACTTGTAGATGGGGAAGATCAATGCCGTTCAGGGACTACCAGTCATTGCCGGCATTCATTAAAATACCGTAGCCAAACTCGTGTGTTCTGTCTAAGGCAACCTGTGTTAATATGCATATTTTTTTTTTCCTTTGTGCTTTCTGTGCTGTGCCCACCACTTAGGAAGGGTTTACTGAATGATTGTCGGTTATGGGTTTGCTGCGGCAGACTCACGGTTTGCAATTCTTATGTTGCCTAAGCCTTCGACAGGATTTGGGTCGATTAAAAAACGACAACAGCCTGTTCTTCGTGGGCTAGGACTGATGTATCCTTGTAGATTTTGTCTTCTCCAATAACATCTGTTGGGCAGAGTCTGTGTAGCTAGCACTAAGCTTGTTTTCCCCAACATGAAGGAATTATTGCTACAGAAGAAAGGATTATAATTGTATGTTGGCATTTGAGAAAAGTGTTGGCACTCAAAGAGAATTAACGTTTTTTTTGGGGTTTTCTCCTTGTCTTTGTGTCAAACCGTGTGAAAATGTTAAGACAATCTTCTGTCATGCTTCCCTCAGATTGTGAATCTCTCGTCAAATGCCTGGATGGATTCTTGAGAATAAACAGTGTACGATAAACAGTCGTACCGGGTCGGCTTAAATCAGTTGTTAGTAACAACAATACTTCATCACAAACTGCTAAGCAAAGAAGGGAGACCACACAAGGTTTGCTCTGGTCCGAAAATGTTTGTTACATTATGTAGGATTATTTATCTCCCTCTTAAATTCCCATTGAATGCACTCTTAAATTAAACAAGGATCAGGGGAAATGAAGGACGGATCTGATTAAGGATGCGTCCTTGCCAAACACTGAACTGAACTCTAGTCCTTAAAGGAGAGAAGCTCCTTTAACTACTCTTAAGTCAGCATGTACAGGAGTTAACCAAAGTTCAACTTAGCTTTGGTAATGATACTGAAGCGTTCTGGTCCAGAGGGTTCAGTAACTGGAAGCAAGTGGAGGTCCAAAAACATATTTGACTGATTTTATTCTGTTAAGAGATATCCCACGATTGTTCCACTTACCTTAAAAAACTGCTCCCTCTCCCTATGTCCTTCTGACATAGCTGCCGCTTCAGGACACAAATTTACTTGGTTCCTGCTTAGTTTTTCCTCTCTAGTTTTGATTAACTAGTAATTCGTTACACACTGTAATGTCAACTCTTAAGTGCTAAATCATCGGCCGGGGGAAATTGTAACACTACTTGTAAAACCAATGCACGCAGTTGATACGTTGTCTAGTACACTTTTGTATTGTATA